>JBCJKH010048716.1:17130-33824 GCA_039877255.1 Loriculus beryllinus
TTGCTATCGTATGGGTAGCAATACAGATGCTTATATCCAAACCTGGGTATCTACTTGGGCTCTGTTTCAAATACCTAAAGACTGTTAGAAGAGGCTTGACTTACTTTATAGAGCTTTTCTTGAGCAGACAAACCCTTCACTGCTAGATTAATCTCTGAAAATTTTTTTTTTCCTCTTTACACGAATCAGTTAAATATTCCAGGCTGGGACTCATAACCCTGAGCCCTTTTCAACAGCACTGCTTCCAAGCATTTTGAGTTTTTACCCATTTTAGCGTTTGTATCCATTCTATAAGTGTTGCCTACATTTTCTTTCTTATCTGATGAAGCAAAATTTATATAGCTATCTTGGATACTCGAAACACACACTAGCTTTCTATCAATGTGTAGGGTCTGCTTCTAAGACAAGAAGGAGTTTATTGGGGTATAAAGGAATGCTTTGATGATCCATGTCATTTCCCTTGTGGCATTACTTGTAGAAATCAGGAATAACTCAGTCTGACATTCATGGGGCATTTCCTGCCTCTCCGTGTAGAGATGCATCCTCCCAGCCTCTCAGATCTCCCCTTTCCCATAAATTTTCTTTCCCCTTCTAGACTCATGTTGCTGCAGGCAGAGCTAGTCTTATGTGCAAATAAGCAAGGCATTTTCCAGGACCCAAGGCCTAGGAGGACTGGCCTCCTCTCGGATAAGCTGGAGAGCAGTCTGAGTCATATACACACGGTTTGGAGGGGACAATGGCATATGCCTTAGAATTTGCTTGGGCCTTCACAAATCTAACAAACAATAGCAGGGATCAGTCAACACTTTAGCTGCAACCTCACAGAGGGTGACTTAAATTTCTTAATCAGCATCTGTAGCACTGGCTATTTTCACTGTTCAAACAAACATAAAATCTCATTATGAATAGTAGCGAAAAGCCGTCAATAAAGTAAATGGCAATTATGGCAAAAATGCCATTTCAGTTCCTGACATCCCTGATAAATCTGAGCTCCATCTTTGTCAAACAAAAATAATATCCAAGTATGTGACCAAATGATTTTTGGGAAACAGAAAATATAGAAGTGAATATAAGACATTACAGGTTTGCATAAATAAAATTCCAGAGTTTGTTTTATCTACTAGCTTAAAATCAGGAGCACACAGTCTTCTACGTTCTCTAATGATCACTTAAAATCTGCTTCATTCAGCTATTTCATAATTGTTTAATGAGTTTGCTGTATTATTTAGATTTTGCGTAAGACTAATAAAGAAAGAAGCGACCTATCCATCTACAAACATTCCCAGCCTGCCAGAAAAAAATTATCTTTACCAATAGAAACTGCATTTTAAACTCAGTATAAGCAGACAGTCAACGGAAAGAGTATGAACACTGATAAAGCTCTACAACAAATTCATACATGCTGGGTTTCCTCCTTTTCCCTCAGCCTCATAGACATCTTCTGCTTCTCTTCCTCAGTCTTAGTTTCTTTCAAAGAGGTTCCCAAACATTATTTAATGTACCACATCTTTTAGACTTTACAGCCTTAGGCTCTAATATCTTTGTCCTAGGAACCTAAGATCATCCTTGGTGGCCTGATTCTACAAACACGTGTTAATAATATACACAGAGAGTGAGCCTTGCATTACACAATGCTTACACAGTTCTGAGTGGTGGCTATGGGAGGGCACCTAATACAAATTAACTGAAAAGATATTGTGGTGCAGCAAGCTGTTGGGAAGAAAAATATTATTAACTTAACTGTATTTTCTGGCACAATTCTATAGAAACTGGCTGACATGTGGCATATGCAAAGTTGGTGGACACTGGCTTTTAATTGGAAGGGTGAATGGATCAGAATATCTTTGGACAGCTGGAAAAGGAAAAGCAAACAGATTAGCCATATTAAATGAACTTAATGGGTTAAGCTGTTCCATGCTGCATGTATCCTGTGGCTCTTAAGTCTCAGGGCAGACATTTTCATTTTTATATACTACATCATCAGCCACAGATGAGGAGACTGGCTCAGAGTCTTTGGAGAAAAGCTGTAGTGTACTTCCAGTTTTGCATAATAATTGAGCTTTCTGCCTGTCAGGGACTACTCTGTCATTCTTTTCTTAGCTCTTGGCTGAGCTTTGAAAGCAGAACTAGCAACAGAATTTAGGTTCCATATAAAAAAAATCAAACCAACCACCCTGTACTGCCCATTTTACCCCAGAAAACCCTTTCCTCCCACTTTTATTTCTTTCAACTGTAATTTCACAACTGTTCTTTGGTCATAGAGTTTGGGATTGGGTCAATGAGATATTCCTATGAGAAGGAAGAATAGTGCCTAGTCCAATGCATAAAAAAGAGGATGTGACATACAGACAGCAGAAAGCCGTACCAACAGGAGGTAGAAAAAACATTGTCTGCTCTCAGAAATGACCCCACAACCTAATGCAAGTTCTAATTATTTAGGAATTAATTATCTGTGAGAAATGTGGCCTGCTAAGCAGCAAGTTTGAGCGGACTTTAAGAGAGGGTCTGTTTCCAGCTCTCCGTCTGGCTTATGAGATATCTTTTGGCAGGATTCTTTACCTCTCTGTGCCTCATTTTATCTATAAGAATAACTGAATTTGTAAAGTGGTTTGAGCTCCATAAAATTAAACAAGCTACATACATAAGAGTTAGTTGTTATAAACTAGCCAAACCTAACTTTTAATTAATGTGGCATGAAGTAATTTGAGGCAATTTTAGCTTAACTTCTATTTCACCCATTTAAAAGCAGCATCCTATATAATTGTCTATGTTAGAATAAAGTTAGTATTCAGAATAGCTCTCATATAACTTTCTATATACTTAGAAATGTACAGAAAGACAAATTTCCAGCTGAATAGTAGATCTATACATTTGCTTTGACAGTTATTCCATAATTTGTACTTTACTTTTGAAACTTTCCACAAACATACAGGCTAGTCATTATGAGGATCTAACTTGTGCGTGTAACTATTAGCTTCATTCCCAGTCAGAAAACAGGATTCTTTCAAGATTTCAGATTTCCCATTAAATAGGTGTATTCTCTGTATATTCAGGAGTAATATAAATTGAGTCTTAACTGTCATAAAGCAGATAGCTAGTGAGAAAAGCATTTGCAGAATCATTAACATGAATCCAAAATAAGAAGTTTCTTTATCTGTAGCTTTCACTTTTTTCCTCCATTTATGCAATATACTGCATTTAATAGCTCTGTTAAAGACGAGAGAAATCTTGGCTCTGTGGAAATCACTGGCAAAAGTCCCACTAAATTCAGTGGGGCCAATTCTGCTGTTAACTCTTCCCTACAAGGAAAATCCAGATTGCCTAAGAAACTGGCCTGCCTCTGTTATGACTGTGATCTGGACTTCTTACAAGTTGAACTGACCTTGCACAATTACTAAGGCTGCTGTTCTTGAGAATTTGCCAAAAACTTAAGACAAAGCTAGCACCGTAAATTAGCCCCAAACTTTTACCTTGCAGTAAAACAAACCTCCTCACTTTATAAATGAAAGTACCTATGCAGACTTACATCTTCCAATGGTTTCACTGACAGTTTTGCTTTTATAGAAATTTAAAAAATTCATTCTCAGTTTCAGAAAGAAACTCATGTTTCTTAAATGAACACTGGTTAAATGTTTTACCTTCAGGTCTGACATTTCACTATAAATGCACTAAAATATACAAAATTAGATGAAATATTAGTATATTATTCTGTATCCACGTCCTGAAGCTATCAGAATTAAGGATTATTTAAAGATATGTTTACAGCAGGCCATTCATTACAGCAGACCATTCATATTGCTTGTTCCCATCAAAAGATGAAGATGACTTTATGAATAGAAAAAACCCCAATTAAATGTAAAGGAGATATAAGCACAAAGAAGTACGTAAACACACAGATAATGCTTCTGCACTTTCCATCAAACACTAAGCAATCTGCTTTAGTAATTTTCTGACTTTTCTACACTCATTAAGTTATAATGCGCCTTGCTCCTCCGATCTATTCCACCTAGCAGTAGCAATACCAAAAGCCAGCACTGTTTTGTTTGTTTCATTAGTATCAATCATAATTTGACCACTGCTTAGCTATACATTGCAACCATGACCAGTTTGGTTTTATTTTATTTTATACGATGCATTGTGTGTAACTTAATTCTGCCCATTTCCTGACCACTACAAAAGTATTGAAAGCCAGATCTTGCACTGTCTCTGGATAACAAAAACTGCCTTCAGTGTGTAACAGAAAGTTCAACAATATTGTCATAGTGCAAGAGAACACCTAAAAATCCAACCATAGGGAGTTCTCTATGATACACTGAAAATCTTCCACATTTAAAGTGTTTTGATAAACATGCCAAATATAGATACATGTTATTGGTCCACTGGATATATTTCTGTGTCCCCATGGTAAGTGGATCTAGCCATTTAGATGCTTTTTTTTTTTTTTTTTTTGAACTCTGGGAAACTGCAATACATGTTAAACTAGTGTTGTTCTATTCCTGAGTGAAAGAAATTTGACTGTTTGCTCTGAACCAGCAAAGCTAATAATAGCTTTAACTTTGCAAGTAACTGCCACTGAAGTAAATGGTAATATTTCTATTGGAGTGCTGTAAGCCTTGATCCCGTGAGATGGTATGTAGTCTGATTTCAATATAGCAGAACACTTCATCATTTTTTAATAGACTTATTAACTCCAGTGGGATTACTCACACACCTTAATGCCCTTGAATTCTTTTGCTGAACTGCGTTATATATAGTGTCCTAACCGGAAAAGCTCACTCATGCTTTTCATTTTACAAAGCATATGTTGGGAACTGTAGTCTTTCACTACCATTTCTCAAGTGCTATTTAAAAGCTAACCTGTGCCACACTCCATCATGGGTCAAAGAATCTTTTTCACATAGATGCTACTCATACCTCCTACTGCATATTCTGACAGCTCACATAGTTTGAGATCCTTTTGACCTAATTTGTTGTTACAAATGTTGTTACAATGTTGGTACAATGTTTATATTTCCTTTTTTAGAAAAGCCACCATACAAGAAATGTTCATAAATTCTCTTCTATTTTGCTGTTGCATTTCTAGTAACAAAATTCATGCTGGAGCTCCTACAGTTTTCACTGCTGGTTTTCTGTTCAACTCAATACTGGGGAAATGGACATGAACAATAACATCAGCATTGCTTTTATACATCTAAAATTAACCTTAGTTGTTGAAAAAGTGGAACAGCCTGTTTCTCCTATATACCGTGTTTCTTTCTTTTGTGAACGAGGCAATGACTGATCTCTTTCTAAAAAGCTAAATAGTTTATTATTGAATTTTTCTTCAGAAATTCCTTTCTTGAAGAATACACATAAAAGTGTGTTTGTATTTCAGGAAAGCGTATCCCATATGCACTTTAATCAGGACTGACAACTTCAGTAGTAGGGACTTTCAGTAGACTACAGGGAAATATATTGTCACATCGTCGTGACTATTGCTCATTGTGTTAGCTTAATATAATCTGTTTCAGGCACAGCTATACATGGTAGAATCACTCCTTTATTTGATTACACAGATATCAGCACTGTGATATCCCATTTGGAAAGACAGACTCCAAGATACTGCCTTGATATAAACAGTAACTAATAATAGTAATAATGGTATATGTACTTTCAGTAAAAAAATAGCAATAATGGTATATACACTTTCAGTAAAAAACAATGTTATTCAGATGATCGCTATGGCTGTCCTGCAACCATTGTGTTCCACAGGTATTCTCTGCTTCTGTGACACACTGACTAATAAAGTCACTTTAAAGCTCCTTTGTTCTGCTTAGAGTAATACAAAGGGGGTTTGTTACAATCTCTTTCCAGCAGACACAGTTGAGCAACACATACAGCAGCCTTCAGCAATTTTAAGTTATACGTTATGGTTGCAAAGGCTGTATACCACTTGAGAACCAGAATGCACAAAGAATGTTTTCTGTCTTATCTCTGACCCATGTGATAATGTTCAAAATTTGTGCCTTTTTTTTTTTTTTTTTTTTTTTTTTTGTAGAATATGAGAAAATGCTCATCAGCCAGTGCTTTGTCTGGCTCACACTTTACTCAGTTTGTGCTTACTTTTGGCTTTGGCATTCCCATTTACCACGCAGGTTGTATTTTATTTGGAGAATCCTCTATGCTTCAGAGGACTCAAATAAAAGTAAACAAACCAGATGTTTCCCATTGTACATGGGACAGTGGGCTGACATTTCCTTTGCAATGTGGGACTGGAGCTGTCCTTATAGCACATTTATATAGTGGATTACATAAATTTATACTGTAGCACAGTTGTACAATGAATTGTTTAGGTAGTCTTAGTTATCAAAAGAACAGGATATGTATTTTCTGGGAGACACATATGAAAATTACTTAAATTACCACTCTCTCTTTTGACCCTAAATGCATTTCTATGCTGGCCTGGGTTTTGGATTAACACATGCCCAGTTCAAGCTGAAATACATGTGAGGTTAATGTTCAATGTCTCTCAAAATGAAGAATTCTTGTTTAAAAGACCATTTGTACATTTCAGCAAGTTAGATGTTTTGCCTCAGGACTCCTGCACTCTAGTAATAATTTCAGGGAAAGACTGAACAGATACATTATCTAAAAAGTCACCCATGGCATGAAAAAAACCAGAAGTCATGTCATAACCAAAAATGCAAAGGAAGTAAATATGTCAAGTATATATGTCAAGTTCTCAAATGTGTAAATCCTCATGGCTCCACTGCTTTCAACAAAACTGTGCCAATTTACAACAGAAGAGGATTTCCAACTCTTGGAAAAATAATAAGGGGTAGTATACTTCATATTTCTGTATTTCTCTATGTAGAATAAGAATTTTACTAGTGTTTCTTCAAAGATATTCTAGTTCATATCTTTATTAAAAAAAGCAGAAAAAGAAAAAAAATAGCTTTTTAAAAAAATCCTAACCAAAGTTTTGTAACAGACTTGAAAAAATACCAGTCACTGTAAAATCAGAACTTTAACACATCATTGTATAAAGCACTACACTTAGCTGTAACTCTTAAAAATATTCTGACACTGCTTGTAAAATCATGTATAGGACTTGGAGTAATTTTTTTCTGTTATTACATTTCCTGTCTCCTTTTTTTAATATGTTCTTTTTTTTTTTTTCCATTTTTTTTTTTCCCCCCAGAGTTGAAACTTCTTAAAGCCTCTGCTTCAAATGAAAGAAAATCTGGTCCCAGATGTCACTAATTGGGAACAGGTTAGCAGAAAGATTTAAACAGAGATGCCTGAAGTTACAATTCATCATGTGGGATCTGACAACAGCCTATTTCACTAGGGTCTTTCATTTAGTTTGCATAATAATAAGCTTTAACTAGTACAACCTAAAATACAAAGGATACATTTAAGCAGGAAAATTGCATTAATACTGATCTTTCTAAATGCTATTAGTGTTTGCAACATATTATATACCATGTACATATCTCCTTTCTATCAGGAGGTTTAGCATAAGCACAGATTGAAAAGAATTCCATTGTTCAATGTATTTTGTTTCTCATATCAAGCAACCTGTTTCTTAATTTCTGACACTTAAAAAGTACATTTTATTTGAAAGAGTAAATGTGTTTCAGGAGATTATTAAAGAACATTTTAAAACTAATTTTCTCTAATGATATTTGGTGAGGGAAGGAGGAGTAGGGGAATTGTGGTTAGTTATGATGTAGATTTGGTTTTGCTGCTGGAATTTTCCTATTAATTTCAAGGGCAGAAGGATCAAGCTAACTACATTACAGTTGCTCTAAACAAATTAATGGAAATAGTTACTGCCCAGAGGGTTGAAATATGCCATGCTTTATCTGAAAGCTAGTCTTTAAAAAAATAAAAACATTTAACTGCAAATAACTAAGACAGTTTTGTATATTTACATGCAAGCTCGGTCCAAAGACTAATGAAGTCAGCTAACAATTGTTAACATGTTCCAACTAGTTAAGATTGCCTGATACTTAACAGCCTACTATTTGCTAATTATTTAACTGAGAGAGATATTAACACTTATGCTCAATTAAAAAATTGGATTAGTATTTATATGACTTCTTTTTCCTATGACAGAGTGTGACAATGTAATTAAACATATAAATTCTGCCATGCTCCAAATTGCAGTATTTTGTGAGCCTTATCCGTTGTCCTGTGTCTCAGGTTTTTCTTTCACTTTCTTTGTTTTATCTCAAATGACTGTACAAGCATCTGGGCAATTTGGTCCATTGAAGCCTATGGCAAAATTTACCTTGCTGCATAGGAAATAGTATCCAATCCAAGTTATGTGAAACATTTTACATTGTGGAAATGACTTCAGACATACTCTGCCCTTCAAATAAAATGAAAAATAGAATGCAGTTGGTATGTACACATATGCTAATTAGCCATATATTCATTATTCTAAGCTGTCATTTATTAAGGTATAAATTCTTTTTACTCTTAATTTGTAAGTATTAAGATTTGCACTTCAATACTGCATTTGAGATACACTGGTTCTGAAAAGAAAGATTTCAAATAGCAAGATCCTATTTTCTTTTTCAAGACTAGTTTTCATTGCTGAATTCATAGCTCATTATAATTACTCTGATATGCAATACTAGAGAGTCTGACCTCCGTTCCTGTAATAGTCTTTGACATATAGTGTTCTACTGTGGGAGCCAGGCAACCACTGGACATTGAGGAAGGTGTATCCCCTTTGGGAGCCTCAGCTCAGAGCAAAGGGAGATGCAACTTAAAATTTAATTTCAACAAAAAATAAATTTTCCACTTCAAAGCAAATCGGTGTAAATTTTTCATTTAGTGCAACTGGCAGCTGCACCTGAATTGTAACAGAGTAACTCTGAATTGTAACAGAGTCACCTTCCCATTGGATTAAAAAGATCTGTAATTTTTCTGTTCATTTAATCTCTGTTTTCTTCAGTGTGCTCATACAAAGTCTCCAAACAGAAGAGCTCAGAAGCCTTATCCATGTAGGCAAAATGGAGAAAAGCAAACTGTCCTCTTCTTACAACAATTGTGTCAAACAGGCAAAGGCCACAAATAAGTTATGAACAATTTGTCTTACAGGGTATTTCAAGATCTTGAAGAAAGTATTCCAACTACTCTTTCAAGCTCAGAACATCTTATCTTCAACATTTAGTAATGAAATAAACTGAATCCACCCTGAGCAAATGGCAGGAGTGGCAACTTTGGCTGGAAGATGACAGGAATCACCATATCTGCCTTGTGTTACGTTATGGTGCCATACACCTCCACACAAGACTAGGACAGAAGAAGGCACAGCATGAAGTACAGCTGTTTGAAGGGATAGTGAGACATATCCAGCATAACCAGAGGCTGTCTTACAACTAGTAATGCAGGCATACAAAGGGACAGGAGCAACTCATCGAAATACTTGCTCTGCTGCACTAAAATTTGAGGCCTTACCTTCTGGCTGTGTGGCTGTATCAAGTCTGTAAGGGTCTAACAGACTCCCACTTAAAGAAGAAGCAGAAGTAGAACATGATTTTATCATGGACTTTGGAGGGGTCAGAATGAAAAACGGTAGTTGGAGGCAAAAGGTACAAATACTATTTTTGGTTTTATGATGTCCATAGTGTGCTCAAAGCATTACTGGTAATTACTGTTAGTTCTGAGTTGTACATTAAATTGGCTACTGTAGTTAAATACAAACACCAAGATTACTGTGAGAATGAAAATAAAAAGCATTTTTACAATTCTTTTAATCTTCTAGAAATACTAAGAGAACAAGAAACAGACTGTAACAACATAAGATAGTTTAAAAGCAAATATTTGTGCTCATACCTGCTGTGTCTCTTTTTGAAAAACCAGTTCAGCTTCCCTGTGAGGAACAGGAAAATAAATCTACTATACTGATTGGAAGTATAGTTTTCAGACTGCATTCAGACCACACAGGCACAGGTCTCAGATCTGTCCTACAGATCTAAAGAGAACAAGGCAATGCAACTTCTTCTGTAGACTAAAATTTTCATTGCTCCTAAACTAGCCATTTGCAACCACTTTAGAATCTGAATTTCGGATAGATTTGCCTGTACTAGACCCTCTGATATACTAGGGGCAGTTCTTAACAATATGAGAAAAATAATATAGTGGAGCCTTTTTAGCAATTTGCCTGAATCTAAACACATATCATGTATTGGCAAGACAGAAATTGGTTAGGTCGAAAGTGGCATACATTACTTTAAGAAACAAATCCCCTATGAAACATGGAATTTAAACACCAGTGGAACTGTTAAGTACTTGAAGTGACAACCTATGTTAAGCATCTTCCCAAATGAAGGCCCAACACACAGGAACTGATACACTTCAATATTTACTAGCTGTGCAGACCAAGAAACAGGTGGTTGTCTACTACTTGATGTTTTATTGCACATTAGCGCGACATTAAGAACTAAAGTGATATGCTAACCTTACAGAAGATTACAATTATTGAGGGTTAATATACACTGCAAAGAACAAACAATATAAGCGAAAGTTTTAATGTAGGAAGAAAAGTCCCAATTTTATCAGAAATCTTAGATTGCTAGGTATACAGTATACACATATATATCCATATATATAGGGAGATAGATATATACACAAAAATATATTAAATTTCTAATCACCCAGGAGGAGTCTTTAGGTGGAATTCAGAGTCCTAGTGTGCTAACTAGTAGACTTAACTGCTAACTGAGTAGGCGTGTTAATGATGGACTGTGTAGTAACATCTGGGTAGACAGTGAATAAATAGTGATTTCACTATTTATCCTTTCATTAATAGTTTTATGCTAATATAATTATATTCTTTTCAAAATCCTAAACTTGCACAAATCTCATGAAGTTGAACAAATAACAGGATTAATTGCTGTTAATAGCATTAAGCGAAAGTTAATAATGTAAAATATACTCTTCTTAAATACCTGGAATTCATTGAAGAAAAGGTTACACATTGTAGCTGTGGTGGATTGAATCTTAATCTAATGCAAATGTCTTGAGAACTTCCATTCATACATAAATTTTCAGCTGAAATATATGAAAGTATTAATATAATCTTGGACAGCAATATTCTTCTAGATCTTAAACTGTTTAGTTTGAGGTTTTAAGAAATATATGCATTAAGGAACCGCACAATTTTTTGTTGAGTCTTAGATGAAAAGTTGGTTCTTCAGAAAAGATATTCTAAAGGGTTACACATTCTGGAGTGTTACAGGAGCCTCAGTGAATCAGCAAATGCAGAGCGCAGTATTCTGCTTGAACGAACAACAGATACGTTTATGGAACAGTCGCGTTCCTAGAAAATCATGATTAACATCAGCTTGATTTTGAACTCTGGTGTTTTTTGTTTTTATAGGCTTTGGAGATTAAAACTCAAAACAGAAACATGAGTTTCTGCTCACCATGTATTCAAAGTATGTATAGTAGCTTAATAATCTTAAAGAATAAGAGAAAAGATGAATCCTTAACTAAAGCGCAAAAGTCAACGTGATCTTGACCAGAATCATTACTGTATAATTTTGCCTGTATGTTATTTTATGTCCCAGTTTTCAAGAACAAAACCAATTAAATATCTAAACTAGACTGCAATTCAGTCAGATTTGGAAGCTAGACTCCATTCATGTGTTATGAAAATATTAGCTCAAAATTCTTACTTAGATATCTCAATAGCCTAATAACAGAAAACACCACATGCCCACCAATCTCTCTCTAGGTGACTTCAGTCTTTATTATTTTTGAAACATAAACACATTATTTGTATTTCTTATATTCTCAGCATGAGTGCTCAGTATCAGCAGCTGAACAAAAGAAATAAGGCTCATATAAGATCAGAACGGCATCTATGAATTCAAATCTGGGGTCCATTTAGTCTAGTATCTTTTCTAATAGTAGCTGTAAGTGGATACTCAGCAAAAGAGCAACAGAGAATAAACAGACTTGACTTCCCTTCAGTAGTCCTTCAGTCTGCAGTTATATTCAGCTCTCATAACTTCCTAAGCTTAATAGAGTCTTTCTGTTTACTAGTCTTCAGTGGTTTTCTTTTCTAAGTGCTTGCCCACTCTCCCCTAAAATACACACAAATATTACCATCTATAGTGCCTTTTGGTGAGCAGTCCTGTGGTTCTTCTATTCTTCACATAAAGAACTACCACAATATATTTTTGAAAGTTGGCTTTGCCAGCTTCATCTGTCAGTCCTTAGTTTTCGTATGAGAAGAGACAGTGGACAGCTGATCCACATCAGCTGTCCATATGAAAGTCGGGATTCTGTGGATCTGCCATCAGCCCTCTAAATCACCCTTCTCTGAGTTAAAAATGCCTAGCATGCTAATCCATCCCTTCCATAGAAACTCCATCCTTTCTTTACCTTTTTTGATTTCTCTGAACATTTTTCAGTTGCAATCTCCTTTTGAGATCAAGGGATCAGATTGTGCACCATATTTAAATAGTTGAACTACATTTTGAATAAAATGTACATGATGGCATAATGGTGTGGCATAATGATGTTCTGTCATCAATCCTAAAAATGCCTAACAGTTGACCTGTTTTTTTTGGCTGTCACTGAGCAATGAATCAATGTTTTACGAAACCAGAGATCATAACCTCAGAATCTTGCTCTTGAGTGGTAACAGCTGGTTCAATTTTACATATGACTCAACTTGATTTCACCATGTGTATCACTTCACATCTGTCTATGCTGAATCTCAATTGCCATTTTATTGCCCAGTCACTCAGTTTTAGAAGTTCTTTTTCACAGTCTTGTCTTCTTCTTTCTCCCCTGAATAACCTAGTATCTTCTACAAACTTTGAATCTAAATGTTCACCTCTGCTTGAGGTTATTTATGAATATCCTGAATAAAGAAGATCCTGGCACAGACCGCTGCTGAATTTTGCAAATGACCAGTCCATTGTAAACATGACTTTTATACACTTATCCTGCTTAGTCAAAATTTTAGTCAATTGTTTAGCTATGCAGGGAGTTTCCTTTTAGTTGCATGGCTGATTAATTTTATTAAAAGCTTTCAGTGAGGGACTTCATTAAATGCATTACTTATTTACACAGACTATATTGCCTGGAACAGTATCGTCCAAAAGCATGTTGATCCTTTGAAAGATGACTCAGAGTTCTGTAAAGCAGAGCTTTTCTTTATAGAAAGCATACTGAGCTTCTTATGTAGATCATACTTAGTTAGGTTTCTACTCATTTTAATTGTCACTATGAATTTATAACAGAATTCTGCATGGAACAGTTGACTACACATTATAAATGCTAACAAAGAGTTTCCAAAGACAAACAGGTAATGGATTTACAAATATGAGGGCACTGAGGCAAAGAAAGTAGGGCAGTGACTTAAGGAGTGTCAGATGATGCATCCTTGCCATCCTTCCAGTGGCCCAAGGAATAAGGATGAGGTCCTGCCAGAAGGACTGTTGGGGAAATGATTATGATCCAGAAAATCAGAAATTCCTTCTTGCTATCTTGTGACTTCTGAGGAATACAAGATTTGTTAGTATGCAAAAGCAGCAACTAATGAAGTTATATTTATTTATATAAATGGTAAACTAGATTACCTCACTTTTACTTTCACTGGAGTCATAGAATCTCAGAATGGTTTGGGTTGGAAGAGACTTTCACAAGTTATCTAGTCCAACACCCTGCAATGAGCAGGGACATTTTCAACTAGATCAGGTTGCATGTGCCCTTCTCTAAGCCAAATCACAGGTTTTACCAAAAATGTGAAGTCAGATGATTAATTCTTTTTCTGAAATTCATGAGAAGAAAAAGAACTAAACAACTAATTGTGAAAACCTAGAAACCTGGAAGGCTAACATTGTCAGGGAAACAAATTTCTATAGTTATTATTTGAACCCTTTCTAGCCAGATGAAAGGTTACTTAAGGTACATAGGAAAATCTTAAAAGAAAAATTCAACATTCAACTGTGAAAATAACTGTATTAACTAAAGTTACTCTAAGTGATATCACACAGCCAGTTTTCCAGCTACATTACCTCTGTCTTCCATAACCTATTCTATGATTCTATGATTCATATACCACATTGATTTATAATGCTTAGAATGCACAATCTAAATAGATACCTTTTTTTTTTTCTACTGTTTGGAGGATGACTAGTCTCTGAGGCCCATCAATGACAACTCCCTACAGTGCAAAATCAAAGAGTGAAAAAATATTGCTTGGGTCATAACATTTCCAAGGTTGTGCATACACTTCTAATTAGTATTTATATTAAGAGTGGCTACATTTGTAAAGATAAATGTTAAGGCATTTAATTGTGTATGAATATAACATGAACTAGCACCTAAATCTATTTAAAGCTCCACCGAAATTTTTATATTGAAAACTCCATATCCACGAAGGACAAAATGGAAAATAGAATTCTTTTTAGAGGCCAAATAAAAGCACGTGTGCCAAAATATTCCTTATTAAAACTGAAGGCAGAAAACTACAGTGAGAGCTGAACACACAAATGGAGAACAGGCTAATAGGAAGATGTCAGTGTTCATATAAATTAGTTGTCTTGTTTGTGATAACAGTTAAGCTGCTTAGCACCCTCAGTATTTTCAGCCTTTTAACTTTCATCAATAATACGCAATTTATAAAATTGACTATAAAATAAATTCAAGAGGTGTACAAGGAGCAACAGCACTACCTAAGCAGCCACAGATTAGTGACTCGTGTGAGCAGCAGCTTTACATTTAGAGAACAATTCACTTCCGTTTCTCCTGTTTTAATGAAGATTAGTTTATTACAGATCTTTTGCAAAAATGAACTCATGCAAGATGCAAGGAGTGAAGAATGTGAGTTCCTGAAGATATGTTTTTTATGTCTAGAGCCAAAGTCTAGTCAGCACTGAAGTGTGGAAACCATATGGTAAGCTTCACAAACACTCTGACAGTACTGCTGCAAAAACTACTTAAGACAGCAAGGAGCGTGTTACAACATTCTTACCGTAAGCTTTGCCACCATGGATAAAAGAGGCAGCTATAGCAACACAAGGCAAATCATAATATTTTAGGGGCAATTGCTGAGTCTTCTGCGATAGAAGCTATGCACGAAGAACTTTTTGACCTTCAGTGGTTATAATAATGATAGTTACAATTATACACTATTGAATAGGAAAAAAAAAGAACTGTGGTTTGGGGTTTTTTACTTTTCAAACTTACAGTGTACTGTAGACTGCAATGTGTTGTAGCTTTGATTTGTTTGCAAGGCATCTCAAACAAAATACATATTTTTCACAGATACATTTTTTGTCTAAAATAGCAGCAAAACCCAACATCCATTCAATTTCTTTCAAATAATTCAAGTAGCCAGGCCGATGTCTGCTCCCCACCCAGTCTACTGCAGAGCAAGTAGACATTCAGTATCCGACAAATCTTTTATACACAGGTTTATGAACTGGATGGTGGAAAGGAAATCCTTAGCTTTTAACACTCCTATGGACACAAAGTGTAAGCTACAACTCTGCACCTATAGTTATGATTCTAGCCAAACTGTTGGGAATCCTTAGCTCTCCCTTGTAAGGGGGGCGTATCTCCAGTTAACATTTGAAATTCAATTTACCTGCTGCTTCAGTCCATCACATAATGTGAAATTTAAGAATTTTCCAAAAGACAAAGATCTTCCTAAGAATAAACTTTGTAAAGGTGAAGAGTCCCATTAAAAATCCCTCCTTTCTCTACCCAAACACTGTGACTGTTTGGGTAGAGCACCTCAGTGAGCACCTCAGTGTTAGATAAAGACTATTCTATACAGCACAAAAAAAGCATACATAAATGGTCATGACTTGCCTTACCAATGAATGGCAAATACTTTCCACTCTGAACTGCTGCTTCCCTGGGTACGCTTGGACTGCATTACATCTTAAGGAGCTAACGTGAGGTCACTATTAGACTGGCCTATTCAGCACACTGGCAAACTTGTGAAACTATTTTTACCTCAGTTTGCTAAAATTTCCTGCCTGCAGCTGATTCTTGCTCTGTGTTACTCCAACTGTATTATTGCAATTTCCTTTTCATTCAACTCTCCTGTGTGATTTCTGGTTGAGCTGATATAGTCTTTGTAAATAAGACTTCTAGGGCAAACATCAAAGGCTAAAACAAAAAGGAAATGGAGGCAGAAAGGAGGTTAGATTGTCTAATGTACTTTTTAGAAACTAAATTAAATTGCTCTTTTGTTTTCCTAGTGTGTTCATATTTCTGTCTCTCGTACTTTACTTTAACAGCCTGGGCCACATTCAATAGACATATAAATGTGCAATTTTATTAACTTCCATTAAGGCTTGTGACAATAGGGACTTGGATAAAGAATGATCTTATCTGATCCTAGGTCACTACTTAAGTAGATGCTGGAGAATTATTACATGGGAGGTAACAGATAACAAAATACATACAGATTTCTCAACCCTGGGCAAAGCTAAATTAGCATTTAGACAGTCTAAGATTCTGAATTTGAAACACAAATACACATGAAACAAGTATCTTTAGTTATTTTGGACATAATTTTACGGAAAATATTAGTGACAAATTATTAACTGGCATAGCAAACTGCAAAATGATCATACATGAGACTCACATACACACAGACTCTCAAAAATGGAAAATATAATCCATAGGGTGCTTAATTTTAGTTTTATGTGAGGAAGAATGCATTA
>JBCJKH010048716.1:33924-47843 GCA_039877255.1 Loriculus beryllinus
ATGCATTACAGATTTTCTATCATGTTATAGGGAAGTTTATTGATTTCTGGGAGTGATCTGTGACTGAATGTGACACTGGCAGATATACATTTCTGTAGGTAATAGACCTGCTGTAACAACTAAAAATAAGCAACTAGGTCTTGGATTATGTCATTAAGTAAGAAAAAATATGTCATTTGAAAAGATGGAAGAAAGATGGAATTACCTTTTTTTCATTTTTTCCCCCCCCAATTTTAAATGGCAGGTTGCGTGGCATCTACACAACTCCAGGACTGCCTCAAATTGGAAAGACAGGAATTTACTGAGTCACAGATTTGCTCTTAGTCTTAATTCAGATCACAATATGACAATGCTATTTAGTCAAATGATCAGAGTTTGATTATGCTGTGCATTTAGGACCTCACATTTTAGCATATTAAAACTATTAACATGGCTCCATTCTAAAGATAAACAACAGTTTCTAGACACAACAGTTTTTGTTTGACTAAATGCTTTTTACTGAATCTGAGCAGCATTTGAAAACCATACATTCGCTTAATGTTACTTGGCAAGAATGAGAACAGCATTTGAGCTACAAGCTTAGTGACATCATTGCTGAAGAACTAAATGTTTTTCCCATCTACTTAAAAACCCCTGGATGCTATAAAATGTTTAAAAAAGGTAATCTCTATTGTCTGTTCTTAGTACGCACATTTCTAGTAATTTACATTTCCTAGTGCATACACCTCTTCTATTTTTAGAGATCAAACAGATCATACAGAAGATAGGGCCCATAATTCTTTTCTCCTCTGTACATCACAGAAAAAAGGAAAAACAAAACTAGCACTGAAAATTTGTTAGTTACAAGGAAATACATGAATGTGAACTGCAAATTGGATCAGACCAGTTGTCCATCTATCATCATATCCTGCTTTTGACAGTAACTTAATACCATTTGTTTTAGGGGAAAATAGAGGAAAGACATAACAGACACCTTCCAAAGAACCTGTCCATAGTTGTATCACCTTTCTACAATTGAACTATTGGCTACTGAGCCAGGTAAAGTGCTTAAGTGAATGCTATCTTTAAGCATGAAGAACTCCATCACCTTGAATGAAACTACACATATTCTTAACATGCTTTAGTAAGTTATCAGATTCTGGTTTTAATAATCTCCTTAAGCCCTGAAACATGACTGCTTGCATAATAATCTTCACAGCATGCCCAAAGTAGTTCAATAGATTCTCATTAACCATATAAAGAAACTATTTGAGATTTTATTAAACCATTTCAAAGACTTTTCCTTACATTATATGTTACCTTCAAACATTTCCTTCTACATTTTTAAGGGTATTGCCTTCCATTTTCATTGTATTCTGTTATCAGAGAATAAATAACGTGGCTCATTCACTTTGTCTATACTATTTGTAGAAAGCTTGAGTGACTGGAGACACCAGAGCTAACCCAAAACAGGCCTAATTTAGATTGCAATTCTGTATGAACGCAATTGCTCTACTTTCAAGGTTGGCTGCATTTCAGAAGCAGTTGGTGTTATCACATGGCACATAAGGCAGTTAATAAGTCTCTGCAAACCTGAGGATACTCACAAGAACTACAGAACTAGTAAGTCAAAATGATATGAGACCTGCAATAGCTTAATTAGTGTGTGTATTAGCTGAGATACCCGGGCCTACAAGTGCCCATTACAACCTGAAGTCCATTGTACCTATCAAGTTATCTTACATATTTTTATATCTTTTGAAGGTGACACAAAATCTCTAGTGCATTTATCTTGTTCTAGTCAGTTTTCTGCTTTAGCTGTCTTTATAGTTTGGTGCAATTATTTAATCTTATAATTTCATGGTAGTGCTGTGAAATAGCATTTTCAGATTTCAAGTGAGCACAGAAAGTAGGAGTAGATCTAATCTAAGTGTTTGCTTATATTATTTGCTATAGAATTATTCTCCTTTTGCAGACTGGAAATTAAAGTGGAGAAAGCCTGTGGTCAGACATGAAACGTGTGGCAGACCAAGGATATGTAATCATGGTCTCCACTGTTCTAAACTATTCCACAAACTATTTATCTCATTAGATTAAAACTTTTTTTTTTTCCTCTGTCATCTCAAAAATGCCCCTCTCTGAATTTTTTGATAGAGGACAATAAGAACCAAGCATAAGGTATTGAATCCTACGTTGCTCAGTTACATAATTAATCTGATTTTTGAGGCAGTGTCAACTGCTATAATCTTTCCCTCATGAGTCTATACTTCACTCAGCTCTTTTTCTTCAGTGGCTACAATTTCTACTTGGTCATTGTCATTATTTATAGAATTCGTTGTCTTTCTCTAGGTTTAACATATTATCATGCTGCTTACTGACTTTATCAGGCAAGAGGTCTATGTAGTTACTATTATACAAAAGTGATTCCTAATGCATGGTTATGTTTTCTGAGACCTGGACTAGAGAAGATACGGTATTTATGCTATCACTGTTACAGAAGAATAGCTTTAAGCTGAAGAAGGTAGATTTAGATTAGACATTAGGAAGAAATTCTTCACCGTGAGGGTGGTGAGACACTGGCACACGTTGCCCAGAGAAGCTGTGCCTTGCCTCGTCCCTGGCAGTGTTCAAGGCCAGGTTGGATAGGGCTTGGAGCAACCTGGTCTAGTGGAAGGTGTCCCTGCCTACAGTAGAGGGATTGGAACTAGATGATCTTGAAGGTCCCTTTCAACCCAAACCATCTTATGATTCTATGACTTGCTTGTTTCCTATGGAAATAAGACTTGTGCAGTCACAGAGTCCACATCATCTATCTTGCATTCCTGCTTTCTTTTCCCAGTAACATATTGAGTCTCTTGCCAGTTTCAACCAAAATAAAAGGAGGCAAAGTTTTCAAATATTAAATCCTTTGAATTTCACAAGTTGAGCTTGGAGAAGAAGAACAAAGCCAGTTGTCCCATTTAGAGAAAGGATGCAGCAGAAATTCCACACTGCCATTCAGTGTAGCTTTGTAACTAGTCAGTCAGCCAGCACACTTGCAGGTCTGAGTAAACCATGCTACTTGTGGTTATGTGGCATAGGAAGAAAAGTAGGAGTTTTATAACAAAATTGCATCATCATAGGAGAAGTTTAAACCGCATTATTTCATTTATCAGTGAAGTCTTTTCTATTGTTGTACCATTTTATCAAAGTACAGGAAGTCTCATATGCTGGAGGCCTATTGTAAGAACTGATTTTTAAATGGAGATGTGAGCATTACTCAAATACTTTCTCTTGATATTTACCTTCAAGAAAATATCAACAATCCAGTATTTGATTCTAGAATAGCTCATTATAAAC
Organism: Loriculus beryllinus; assembly: GCA_039877255.1. NCBI lineage: Eukaryota > Metazoa > Chordata > Aves > Psittaciformes > Psittacidae > Loriculus > Loriculus beryllinus. The sequence goes on from JBCJKH010048716.1 coordinate 37,243, forward strand.
TATGAAACTTTCCACTAAACTCTAACATATGAATTAATATGCACAATGCAACTAAACAAACATTTAAATTCATATTAAGGCAGGTCAACAAACCCTGGGACAATGATTGTTATATGAGCATCCATAACAGTCCATTTTACTAAAAAATAATCTCGAATAACTAGAGAGAACTTATTTGTGTGTTGGTCAAACTAGGTATGTTTTTATTGTTCATTAGCTTTTTCTAATAAGCTGTTCTTTTGTACTGAAATGTAACAATAAAACAGTCTTAAAGCACTGAAGAAGGAAGTTGAGGCCTTTCTTTTTCCTAAACCTTCAGTATGTTGAGCTACAGATTATAACTTCAGGATATAAGAGTTTTATCTAACAGAAATTCAAAATGAATTTTCTTTAGCACAAATCACATTTCCAGATGAGAAAAAAGTAGAATTTTCCTTTAAAATATTTTCATCTTTACTTGTGACTTTTTCTGCTCCACTCTCATGCATTTCTTCATAAACCGAATTATTTTTCAATTCTGTAGCTTATTTATAGATAGGTTAAATTTAAAACTGACTTAATATAACAAGGGCTTTTGTCTTCAGTGAGGATGCAAAATCCTTTGCTTCCTCAAGGTATATAGTTCAAAACTTGAATTTTATCAGCAAGGGAGGAAAGAAAATTCAAATTGTGAGAACAGTGCTATGAGATTCTCTCTTTTTCTATACTATTCATTTTTTGTGCTTCATTTATTCTAACATGAAATGTAATTTGAAATACAGGTCCATTTCATAGCCTGTGATTTTTCCAACTCTACACAACCTAGGTCTTGAATATAATCATGAAGAAAGAAACTTGAAGATTTTTGTTCAATGTCTCAAAAAACTATCCAGATCATAAGAGGATTAAGTCTTTCCAGTGTACTTCTGTGTTAGCTGTGTAAGTCTGTGCAGAACATGTAATTTCCTATCAAACTGCAAGGTATAAACCACTAAATCAGAAATGAGCAACGAAAAGAGTAACAGAGGTGTGCGGCAAACCATGACATCTTTGCAGAATACTAGTGAGTCAATACACCTTGTAAACTACAGAATAAAAGGGACACACTTACTTCAGAGTGAAAGAGAAGTTACAGATACTGTCACCTTTCAATGCCTTGTCTTCGGTACATTCTGCTTCTCATGTTTTGGGAGAGTGGTCACATAACTGTACATTACTGTACTAACTACTATACATATGACGATGTACTGTACATTTTCACTCTCAGATCCTGCCTGCAGCCAACTATGTCCATAATCACAACCAGAACCTCAGTGATCCCTGGTCTATTTTGTTCATAAATTACATCTGAAGAGGCTAAAAAGTTGTATATGAAGAGGTTCAAACTTAGAAGTATTGATATTTACTTTCATAACTTACTCCACCTTTCACACAGCCATGCTTTGCTGTTTCTGATTTTTCATCATTTATTATTTACTTAATTATTTTTCTATTTTTTTTTCCATTCTGTTTCTTGGTTAGATATCTGAATATCTAGATGATTTAGTTAACTAGCGTGGAATCTGTTTTCCCTTGTCTGTTACAAACCTTGCCACTAATCCTTGTCTCAGCAAAATTCTAGCCCATCACCTTACAGAAAACTATAGTTATATTCTACATATGATGCTAACAATGGCTTAACATCCTAGTACTGAGTGGCAAGAAGAAACAAAAAAAGTCTTCTGTTTTGTTAACTCTGCAAGGTGTGTTATATTTTTCAGGAAGCACAAGTCCTTTATAATTTTCACATCCACACACAATTTTGCTAACTAAAAATGTGTAGCAAGCAAACACTTTTTAAATGAGAACAAAATGTTCTTCAGCTTTTAAAATTGAAACATACATTATACAACAAGCTTTTTCCTATTAACAATATTAGTGCTCATATTAATTTAGTTGCTTTTTGAAAGCTGTAGAGATTTTTCATTTACTTTTCAAATCTGTTAAAAGAGCTTGCATTTTTACTGTACTGCCATTTGCTTATTGTTTAGGTCTGTTGCCTATTCTTTCTAGATCTTAGAATGCAACACAAGTCTGGAAAGCAGAGCATTTACAACCTTTTTCTTCTGTTTGTGTGTTTAACTCTTCACATTTTCTTTCATCATCTATGGATAATCTAACACATGAGGTTCTTGGAATGTCATCTCTGTTTTTATAAAATATACCTACTGAAGGCCTTATGTAGAGCATATTGAGGAGAGGGGCAGAACAAAGCAAAAAATAGGAAAAGATACTGGATGAAATTTTGGTTCCACTCATTATATACCATTTAAACATACATAGGTATACGCCGTCAGAGATCACTTATTTGAGCCATACATGATTAATACTTTCAGGTTTGTAAGAAATGCTATACTTTACTAAGATCTCAAAAATAGAAAAGTTAAGAGCCTTTAGACCATGCCTTAATGCAGTTCATAGCTGACATAAGCTATTTTCCAGCTCTAAAGCAGCTGTATAACACTTGGCTAGCCTTGGAAGAATCTCATTCTTCAGTCATTTAAGCTTCCACTGAAAAACATTTTATTTGTAGAAAAAAAGCTTACGATCTCTGTTGGAATAAACTGTGTTGCTGGCCATCCTGCTGGAAGCATAGTATTTTTTCTTTTATTTTTATATTTATTTTTTTTTTAAGTCAGCAGGAGCTAAACAGATGGCTTTGAAAATTTCACTTGCATTTATGTGTATGTGTGTGCATCTACACTTACACATTATAAACTCATACATACAGTAGTAGGCTAAAATCCTTGATCCACTGCAATTTCAGTTATCCTGAGTGTAGACTTAGTACTTGCATCTCTCAGCTGGACTCAGACAACTACAGATACAGGAAGACCTTTATCTCCCAAGAACTTACAACTCAAAACTGTTCATTGTTTGACTTGACTGTTTTCCCAGCAGGAGCATGAACCTGGGAAATGACAATAGATTCTTCTGCATGTGGTAAGACAGACAGCATTTTCCAGCTAGATTGTTTGCTGCAAACTGCTGAGTAGAGTAGCAAATGGGTAAAATAATCAAACTCCAATTATTGTGTATCTGCACGGTTTCTTTTACCTGAGTTTCTCATATGCTATGGTATTAAATTGTTCATGAGTTTTACTGTTTTCACATCTATCTTTCCACTAATGTCCTCACTCATCCTGACTCCAAAGCAGTGTCACTGCTTTCAAGTATTTGAACTGATTTTCATGACAAAAGATGGTAGTATCTTTATGTAGCTGCCTATTTCTTTCTGTCAATTTTTCCTGAATATGCAGTATTTTCCAATCCTCGTCCCTTCCTAGCATTTTCAGTTAAGGAAGTGATTATGAATTAACTCTTAAATTATACTGATGCAAAAAGGTTACATACAATTTGATAAATCTCAAAACAATTTTTCCTTTTTACATGCTGTGTTATAGACAGCTAGTACTTACAGCACTCATTTTTTAACATATTTCAAATAGCACCACTGTAACAGCAAATAGTCTTAAGAAAGCCAGAGCACATACTGGAGTCCTGTTTTCTTTCAAGTTTCAGTGATGGTGATGTATCTGTATCCTCAGTATTTCCACTGTCTTGGATTATTGCAAAATGGCATAACTAGATTAGATCACATATTATTACAAAAGAATTACTTACCCTTATCCATCTTTTCTACAGATAGAAAGAAGGTGGGTATTAGTTTTTGGAGCTTAGCATGAGTATTTTTTGCTGTGTTAACTGCAATTGTGCAACTTTTACTATGACGTCTAGTGGCTGCTGTTTATTTCCTGTGGTTTCTTTTACAGGCAACATTTTTGTGGTTTCTTCTGAGAAGAATCAGGATTGCTAATAAGAAGCCACAGTAATTTGATTTCTCAGGGTGAGAGTTCACTATAATTTTGTTAAGCAGCACTGCATTTCTGAGTTAAGAGCATCAATAGCAAAAAAAATTCTAACAGTAATTCTTCCTTTCCTGCTTGGCAAATACTCTTGCCATACTCATGCATCAGTGAAGTGACTATTGGATATTTCTCTAGACCTGGGACAAATATATATTCAAATGGTACTCACTTTTCATAACTAGTCTCCTGTACATATTTTGATCAATTCTCCTGGCTGACAGGTAATCAAGAACTATAGCTTTAACTGCAGTAAAAAGTATCTTTCTGAAGTCAACTGCATAGAACTTAGTACATAGTACCAGTGGCATTTCAAAAGCTGAGAACTTCTCAAACCTGTATGGTTCTATAACAACAAAGATGTGGACTGGTATTTTCAGCTTTTGAAATGTCACACTGATGAATACTGAAGTAAGTAGACAAGATGTATCAAAGAAGCGTTAACAGGTAGTAGGTGCTGTTTGAATATGTTTGTTGGTTTCCATTACTGAAGTATCTTTTTCTTTTTCTACTATGTTGAGATACCTCTACTGAAAATATGAGTTGTTTCCATGCAAAATAAAACAAGTTGGCATAAAATATCAACAACAATCTGACCTTTTTCACTTTACTTTAGAGATACCTTCTACAACTTGACTGTATTTTTTTGTTAACATTCAAAATAAATTTCAGGTTTTGCATTCTGAAACAAGTAGAATGTATCATGGTTGTTCTTGCAATTATGACTGATTATGCTAAAAGCTTTTCATGGAATTTAGTGATGGCTGATCCTACCCAATTATTGAATTGGCAGAGTCTCCTTACTTGAATTTCTATCTACGGCTTATTTGACTGAGAAATCTATCATTTTTGCAACTTCACAGAAAATGTTTTTATGCTAGCAAGTAGGTAAATATAAAAAGGCTTTAATCATACAGTCCTTCATTAAGGAATAAAAATGTCATCTGACTAGGTCCAGCAGTATGTTAAACTGTACAGCTGTAAACACATACTCATATAAAGGCAGACAAACAAAGACAACTTCATGAATTTTTCAACACTTTATTAGTTTGTTAGTTAAAAAAAAAAAATAAACAACAGAGCCTGAAATATTCAATGCAGCTACAAACCAACTTGTAGTTGAACTGAGATTATCAATTCAATACAGTACTTGTTAATACTACAAAGACAAGCAGCCATGTGTGAATCCCTGTCTGACAAATAAATGAATCTCCAAATGCTAACACATGAGAATCTCTTGAATACGATCCCTTCTTACTTCTTTGTCATCTGTCTCATCATTAACAATGCAAGTATGATCCTCTCTCAGCTTTATCTTCCAGCTTTTCTGAATAGCACATTCTTCAGTTCCTGTTCACCAGCAATGCTGGTTTTCTACCTCTTTCTATTTATACTGCAATTAGTTCCAGTTGTGTTAATATAGTAAAATTGGGACATATCTTTTTGCTATAGATTATCCTGTCCCAAGACACCTTTTTATCCCTTTTCATGTTTTCCATGATTTTCTTCCTCTTCCCCATTTAGAGGAATTAACAACGGTCTTTTCCAAACTCCTGTTATCACCTGGTTCAAAATGGTAATTAGTCCTATCAGCCTGATCCCACAGGGCCACTATTTCAGCTGAGCAAGCAGACTTCTTCTGAAAGAGTCCCCTTTCAAGGAAAGTAAACAGACCTGTTTGAACAGTCCCCTTTCAAGGAATTCTTCCTTCAAACATCTCAAAATCCTCCTAATAATCTTGAGAACCATACAGTCTTCATTATTTTCACAAAGATGAGAATAACTCATTAGAGTTTACCTCAGCCTCTGTTTTTTTAAATGCCTTTTCTACTTAGCTTGGTGTAGTCATCTTCAACCTGTTTCACCAGAATTCAGTTACCACTTATCCTGATGCAAAGAAAAGCCAGCAGACTGCATGCGAATGTCAACAGGATGTTTTTATCCCAAGTTTACATTCCAGATTCTGGAAAGCTACACAGATTTACTTTAAGATTTATTCTCATATATGACCTCTCTATTTTTATTAAGGGTTGGCAGTCCTAGAGGTTCTGGATGTTTAGCTGAATCTCTCATATCTCTCTCATTTTTTTTTCTGTTTTAAATCCCTAAGTCTTCTAATCTTTTTTCCAGTCCCCTGTATGTCATCACTTTCCTTTCTGGATTTCATTATCTGATTATCTCCATCATCCATTTCTCTTGTGCAGTTAGTTTCTTACACTGCTTCTCCATATTTTCTTCCCATGGGCTTCATTTGCTCATTTTTCAAATACCATTGACTGCCTTTTCCATTGATAAAATTTTCTGTAACCATGAAGTTAGGAAGGAAACTCTTTCCCTGAATTACTGTGCACAAGCTGAGATTTTTCTCCTTGATTTTGTTTGGTGCATGCCCGATACCTTTCCTGCCCACCCCCTTCCATCACATCTGTAAACTCTTCCTACACTCTCCCTCAGAGGCACACTGCCCTTAAATTTTCTCTGTTATTTCTAATGAATGGCAGTGTATACAGCAATACTTTCCCCCATTCTTTTCCCTACTTACTATTACCCACATTCCATTTCTGTGCCATGTCCCTGCTATAACCACCAGGGTAACTGTCAAAATCTTCTCTTCTTACTCCTAATATTTAGGAAATAAAAGCAGTATTTCTGATCAACTTCTCCATTCCTTTCTCTTTGCTTGCTTTTGTGTCTGGCTGGGTTTTTTTTTACTTAAAAGAAAACCAAATCCAAAACCCAAACCAAATGAACCAACCAACCAAAAACCAAAAAAACACCAAAACGTAAAAAGAAAATCAAAACAAAAAGCCCCCAAGCAAACAACCCCAAAACTTTCTGCCTAGGTCCTCTTTCTTCCTTCCCTTAGAATCTGCATATAAGCACCACTTGTGATCCGTGTCAGGCAGCATTCCCCTCTGTGTAAGTGCAAAAAGTAGCATCAGATTTAAAACTGGGATTCCTTTACAGAAATAGATTTCTAAAGGCATGGATAATGTAAACCTTACATTTAAGCCTGAGACGATACAGTCAAACTGCCTACTACTGAACTACTGATACTTAGTTAGAAAAACACTCAAGTTTAAAAATTATGACAGTGTTTTCCTCTTCTTAGAACACATGTGGCCTAGTAGACTCTCCTTTAGTTTGAGTGTTTACACAGGGTAGGAAACAGTTAAAAACAAAAACCCACGGGATTGCTCAATTAACAATTTTAATATGTCTACATACTTTTCTCTATATTTCAGGTTGATTTCCCCAGAATGTCATCGGCTAGTTGTATTAAACTGTGTGAAATACTCATCTGTTGGATAATTTGAATATTCTTCTTCTTTAAGATAAATGTTCCTGGCAATAAATTAAAAAAAATGCAGTTAGTAAATTTTTTCTCATTATGATATATAGAGGTAACCTGAGAAACCTGATAGATGTTACACATAAACACTCATAAATGCTCATAAAATTCAGAATTAATAATGGAATTCAATAAACTAGGTATTTCCCTCAAAATGTATGCCACATCTCAATATAGGAAACTTCTTTCAATCCTAAAATAACCTTTGAAAAATCTCGCAGTGAAAAAATAAATTAACACAATTATGAATTTTGATTTCATAAGAAGAAAGCAACAGATACTGGAAATTCTTTTGTAAAAGCAATGTATGCATGCATGATGGGAAAAAAACCAAACAAACAAAATCAAAAACAGAGAACACGGAATCACCTGGGGTCTTTTTTCCTTCACATATTATCTTCTTCCTTTCCCATTACAGCAGATACAAAACCTGTCCACCAAGACATGTTCAGCTCTTAGCTAAAGAATCACAGTTTTGTCATACACAAATGGAAGAGCTCCATTTGTATTTCGAGCTGTCAAAAACTGGCAGTTCTACTGATACCCATCCTTTTTTGTTTCAGAAAACTAAGGCAAATTTAAGAAATACATACTGTTTTACACCTGATAATTTCCTACAAAGATAACTGTATTTAGTCTCTATTTTGCTATCTACATAAACCATTTGCTGTCAGTGGAACACTTTTAAGAATTCCAACTATTAATTCATACATGTAAGTCAGTAAAAATCATAAGCTACTATTTGAAGATTATTTAAATAATACTGAAAACCACACTTAAGCTGAATTGTTCTTTTCTTTCTTTGAAGTATAAACTTGTAACAAGTGTATTTAAAAAGTTATAATCAATACAAGTGAAAAAGCTCTTTGAAAGCCAAGGTACTGTGCTAATGGTAAAGAATTTTATTTGAAAGGAAGAAAACTTCTCTGGTACTTACTTTGATTTCTGCTCCTGAGACATGTCTGCATTCATGTTATCTAAAGCTCGGCGCTGTTCCCGATTCTGGCGTTGTAGATGCCGCTCTAAAACCAGCTGTGCTCTTGCAGTTAGTATTCTTTGTCTGTCCCATTCAGCATCAACTCGGTGTTCTTCCTGGTTTCGTCTCTTCAGGAATGAAAAAAAACCTGCTTAATTTTCTCTTTGTCCAAAGATGAAACAGATATATAAAGGCTGATTGGTAAATTCCTTACAAACTTGCTTGTCTTTACTGAACACTGGGAGTAGCATTTGAAATAGGGAGAAAAAAGTAAGCACTTCCAAACTAGGTGGGAGTTCATGTATTAGGCAGAAGTAGGATATTGCAGATGAGAATGACATCCTTTTCTAGGGAGCAAGACAGACTCCTACCTCTGCACAAGAATATTAGGGTCTGCTGCCTAGCAGAAGTTAATCAGTATTCCTTGCTAATGTATTACACCTCTTGAAAAACCCAGAGCAGCAAAACAGGTTGGTTTTTGAGTTTTTTAGTTTTTACTAGCAAGAGTTGTCATTTCTTGAGGTCAGAAGTTAGTAGACATCAGTATGGCTTGTAATACAGCTAACGTGGTGTAATAACTGTGCCAGTGATGCCAGATGAGTAGACCCAAACTGTTCTCCTCTGCCCCTGTTACACTATCACTTCCTCACTTCTTGTCTGACATCATACTGAACTGATTCAAGAAACCATGCTGCAAAAAACTCCCTTTTCTTGGAGGGGCTCATTTTATTCCAGCTTCACGACTTGAAAGGGCTTACTTTAGGGTCACAGGAAAGCCAGGAAAAAAACTCCCTTATTTTCAGCTTTAATTACAGCACTAGATAAGACATAGTGCAGCATAGGGCACTTTAGGGATTAAGAAATCAAAAATCAACAACTACATACTAGCTGTTTTGAATCCAGCCTCTGCACTCAATGTCTTATCTAGCAGTAGTTTCCTACTTCACAATACCTAGGCCTGTATTTCATGTCTGCACAGGAACAATAGCTTTCTTCATTTTCACTGCCTGCTTCCATTCACCTTTAGAGCAGCAATTTTTTGGCAGTATTTAGTTTTTCTATTGTAATTCTACCCCAGAGCATGGCTCACAGTTGTGTGGGATGGTAAAAAAGAAATTCTGTCCCATTTATGAACTTTAAAGACTGTGAAACATGCATGAGCAGTACCATTGGACCTGCTCTATTTGTCTTGCTTGAGCACCCCTGAGCATGAGAACATTGCTCTGGTATGCCCTGCCTTCATTGGCTGCTTGTGGCTCTTTACCTATGGAGCAGCCCACTCCTCTCATTCCTTGTAGGCAGCTCATGCAGTCTCCAGTCCTGAGCTGCACCATGAAGCTGAGTCTCAGGCTGTGCAAAAATTTTCTCCTCAGCTAAGCCACCACTGAACATGTCCTTAAGATCCCCCAGGTCCCTTCACTCTGGGCTGCACAGCAACCTTCCTCCCAGGACAATTTTAGGACTCCAGCCCACTTCTGATGCTCCATGACATTTCCCAACTGCTTCATAAACACTGTGTTCAGTTTCATTTGGGCAAAATTGAGCTCAAAGGAAAATATTCTTACAATGGGGCACACAGGGCAAGCAATAATATTTTCTTCTACAAACACTGTCTATTATTACAACCAGGAATACAGAATGTGCAAGTAAGCTTAAATACCAGTTTCTCCAGAACTTGCTGCTGCTGAGTATCACGGATTGCCCTCAGCTGATCCTGATTCATTCCCTTCCATCGATCTGTGATCACACGATGTGTACCAAAGGAACTGATTGCTTGGTCAGGGTTTTCAGAAAGTAGGTCTCCTTGAAGGAGGCTGGAAATTTCATTCATGTCATCTTTCATTTTTTGATACTTTTCCAATTTCTTTTTCTCAGCTAGTTCAGCAGCCTAAAGTGAGTGAAAGAAGAGAACTAAGAGTTTTTCCAAGAGGGAAACAAAGGGATCAACAAAGTCAGCACATCAGAACAGGTTTCTTTCCAACTTGCATACAGTTGTCAATAGCACCGCTATAATCATGGTACTACTGGCTAAGATAAAAAAATCTAATGGCATACATTTATTCAGTATTGTCATATCACATATAGCAAGTAATGTGGGGAGAAATAATTTTGGTTTTTAAGAAAAGACAGGATTAATAAAAAATAATTTCACATTTATTGACAAGCAAATACCAGTTTGGATATTTGGAGGACAGACACAATATGGAAGAAATTTTTGATAAAAGTTTACAATCTTGATTCAGTGGCCTCGAGAGTCTCACCTCTCTGCCTCGCAAAATCTTGGAGCAGATTCTCCTGGAAGGCATGCTAAGGCACATGAAAAGCAACAAGGTGCTTGGTGACAGCCAGCATGGCTTCACTAAGGGGAAATCCTGCCTGACCAATTTGG
>JBCJKH010048718.1:0-13228 GCA_039877255.1 Loriculus beryllinus
ACCTGGCCTTGAACACTGCCAGGGATGGGGCAGCCACAGCTTCTCTGGGCACCCTGTGCCAGGGCCTCAGCACCCTCGCAGGGAAGAACTTCTGCCTAAGAGCTCATCTCAATTTCCCCTGTCTCATTATGAAGCCATTTCCCCTTGCCCTATCCAGGCTCCTTTTTCAGTCAGTGGTGGAAGCAGGGAGAGAGGGAAAAAAAAAACCCTCAGGCACTTCTCTGACACAAATCCACCTTTGGCATCTGAAATGAGGCAGTCATCCCACTCTGTCGGTGGTCCCTGCATGACTGAATACAGCAGGCAGGGACTGGTGTGGGTGACTGGACCAAAACCGTGCCCCAGAGTGTGCTAACACTTCAGCAACCTGATGGTGCAGGTCATTGATTGGGACTGTGTCTTGTACTCAAAGCCTGTAAATGTGGGTGCTCCAGCCAGGGATATCACACCCACCTGAAATGCAGCCCCAAAGCACCGGGGCTGTTAGTTGGGTGAGGGAAAAGAAAGTGGTGAGCCAATCTGGGATGTGCAAACAGCAAAGGTTTAGTGAGATCAGGGAGAAAAGCTGCAGAGTATTACCCTGATCTTGAGCAATTTTTGCTACATGAGGGATGCATTTGCCAGAGGAGGTAATTCTCAGACAGGGTCTGTGGGTAGAAATAGTGAATATTTACATTTTTGCACCTGCCTAGTGCTCCAGATGCTTTTCTTTTTTCACACGTTTTGTGTATTGGCTGTGATATATCAGTAGCATCACCGAGCTTTAACCCTGGTTAGGCATAAAGAAAATGCGGCTGTGTTTATGGCAGCAAATCAGCAATGTGCCATGGTGACCCACACTGTTCCCCAGCATGGTTTGGGAGTTAGCACAGTCCAGGAGTTGTTCCCAGCAGACAGTTCAGGTGTAGCCACACATTTCAAGCATCACTGGAGTGATCAAGCAAGGCTGACTGATCTCAGAACCAAGGGCTCAACACTGTGAAAATTAGACCCCTGCACGTGATGCGTGGCTCTCACAGTAAAGCCAACAGCCTCATCAAGCGTTTGGTTTCCTAACTTTGCCTTTCCACTGCCCTTCTTTCCTTTCACAAACACCACAGGGCTCAGGGGCTCCTCCTCCTTGTTAGGATGCTGTGGACCCCCTCTGCTTTGCTGCAGGCACACGGTGCTTGCCAGGAGCATTGTTTTGCTCTGTCCCATCGGAGCACAGCATTCATTGTGCTGGCTCTGCTGCTCTCATCCCCTGGACCAGTCCCAATGCTCAGGCAACGCTGAGCCCATGTCAAGAGGCACTTGCTGCTCAGCACGGCTGAGCTGGCTGCTCGCCTGGCTTGTTTCCAGGCCAGAAATCTCAGGGGAGCTGACACTACCATGGCTTCAATGGGAGATCCTGCCATCTCCAGCCAGCTTCAATGGCTCATCTCCCAGCATCACGAGACATTTGTTTCCTGATTAATACATGCTTGCACAAACCCTGCTTTGCTACATATTGTGCATGTGTATATGTGTATACAGAAAGGTAGAGTTTGAGCCATTTTCTGTTGTTTGAAATTTTCTATGAGGTTATTTTGATCCTTTTTCTTAACAGATAAGGCTGGTTTAATGCTTGCCCTTCAATGTCTCCAGTAAATCACATCACCTTTTACCTTCCAGAGCATCGTCATCTATGCAGGTCCCTGCTGGATGAGTGCTTGTAATACACTCCTTGGGTTGATGTAGATGTAACCGAATATGTAAGTGTGTTAAGGGAAATAAAATATTCTATGCAAGGCGCTATTAAGTAGTCCCAGCACTGCCTGGTGCATTACAGGGCTGTGTTAAGAGCACAATATCTACTTCTTATGAGGCAGATGAGGATTGGTATCCACATTTAATAGCCAGGGAGGTGTAAGTCCAATTTACATAAGTCTCAAGCACATGACCACTCTCTGGTTGTGGGGATTTCCACTTCTACAGTGCTGGAGTGTAGTTAAGTCAATCCTTCATATCCTGCTGTCTGCTTGGGCAAGGCTTGTCCCTGGCACAGACCGTAAAACACCACCTCTTCCAATTTCTAACCCCTGTGATATGTAAATCCCAATAGCACCCTGCAGAGGGGATCTAAATGCTATATGCATCTGCTGCTGCACGTAGGAGGGAGGTTAGCACCTAAGCCCATGGCAGGAGAAGGAAGCAGGTAGTATGAAGACTACACAGGAGTTGCCACTTGAGCTGGTCTCTTACTTTCTCATCTCTGGCAGAGCCTTTTCAAAACACCAGGCAGAATGGGATGGAGGAGCTGGCACTGTGCTCCCAAGCCGGTCTCTCAAAGTTTGCCCTGGGTGCTCCTCAAGTGGTTTAGTTATAGAAGGGGATGTTTGAGCTCAAGGAGAACCAGTCTGCAGGCAGCAGGCTTTGGGATGGGGCTTACCCACTGCATCGCTGAGCTGAGTGTAGCCTTGGTGCAGCCTCTCCCAGCCTAGGAGCTGCGAGCTGAACTGCTGTCTATCATCTTGCAATGCCAAAGTTGGCTCCGTGTAGGAAGGGGTCAGAATAAAATTCCATGCTTCAAAATGACCTGGAATCCATCCAGGGACTTTTGCTCATCTCCCAGGAATTAATCACCTGCAGCTCTGAGACCCACTGTTGCCCACTGCTGCACCATCACGACTGTTATTTTCATCCTGTCCACAAACACCGTTTCTTTTTTTCTGTTTCAAACGCAATGCATTTATTAAAGACTTCCCCACAGCTGAGTTCCATGGTCCTCTCTGCTTTGTTTACCAGGAATTACTGCCTTTCTGGAAGCCTGTGTCAAACTCTCATGCCTGAATGCTAGTCTGCAAGCAAATACATCACACTGATACAGCCTTGGTCCCAGACAGTTAATGCTGAGGCCCGCCCGGTGGGAAAATCAGGCGTCCTCTGTAGGAAATATTCTCATTCAAACCCCTCCATCAGACTGTAACCAAAAAGCAAAAGAGCTGGGAAAAAGCTCGGGTTTCCAATTACTCCCTTCAAAAGGGAGAGGAAAAATTGGAACAGGATTGTTCTTCTCCTGTGCCATGGTTCTTATTGTGGCTGCAATGATCCAGCCTGGCCATCATCCACTCCCTCCTCCTTGCCTCGCAGCTCCCTCCCTGAACAAACGATACTTGGTTGCTGTTAATTGGGAGCAGCCAAAATAACTGAATCCCCCGGAGATGGGGGGTGAGGACAGAATCTCAACGAGACGCCCTGCCGATGAATGTGGCTTTCAGCTGCTCCTACGCCCCTGTGAAGGGAAAAGAATAGGGGCTCTGTGAAAGTGAAACAGCCAGTACTGACCTTGGGTTTCTGGGTTGGGTTTTTTTTTTCCCCTTTCTTTCATTCTCTTTTCTAACGTTAATTGCTCGTAGCTTTGTCCATCACATGATCGCTGGGAATTGCCAACTTGTTCTCACTCGTTATTGTCACCAGTTTGATTTGAAATAAGCACTCTACCAGGTTCGTGATTCAGTGCTGTTTATCCAAGCGTCAGATGTGTTTCTTGTGACTTTGGACTATGATTTGGAATAGCTCTGACCCTCCCTTGGTCTGTTACAAACTGGCATTTGCCAGCTATGAAAGCCAGCCTGGGAGAATCAATCCTGCCTGCTGCTGGCAGGGAGATCTGCAGCAGCTACCCTTTCCCTAGCTGCTCTGCTCAGGCGTGATGCTCCCTGTATACACTGAGTGCTTGAGATGAGGGATCGTGGCAAAATCCTAGCGCTAGCACACACCATACATGCTGGAGCCAGCCTGTGCCTGGTACAAGCTGCCTGTCTCTCTTGCATCCTTGTCAGCATGCACATTGGCATGTATCCATATGCCCAGGCTTGACTGCAGTCTTCCCACATCTTCTGTTGCCTTTGCTCTTTAAAGGCAGGTTTCAGTGCATTGCTGCCTCTGCAGATGGGTGCTCCAGTGCTGCTCCTGTGATGCTCAGTTACCCTCTCTATGCCATATCTGAGCTGTTTTTTGTTTTCTGATGTCCTGGAGTCCACACTGGTATTTGTCTGTGTTCTCCAAGAGGTAGGGAGCTTCGGCATGCTCTTCCTTCTTGTGCCTTGCTACCATGGTCCTTATCTCCAACAACAGTGCCTAAATACCTTTCTGGATAGTTTTCCAGCATCCTGCTCGGATGAACTGGGACAAAGATTCAGCACTGAGCTCCCTTTAGTGGGCCCAAATCTTTGAATCATGCTTAGCTAAAGGGAAGGTAGGAGATGGTGAATGAGGGTCCAAGCCTTTTTATTTGGTGTATATCAGAGCAAACGCTGGGAGAGGTGTGAAACACATGATAGCAGGTTAACAGACATGGCAGAGTAGCTTAGACACACAAAGCACTTCAGAGTCTGTACTCACACCTCTGCACAAGGCAAAACCTCTGTATAAGCCTTTATCATCAGCTGGAAAATGTATAGGTCTTGATGCAGTGAAGGAGATGTAGTCAGCATGGGAACAGAGCGCTTGTGTGCACATCTAGACCAGGAGATCAAACACTGTGTTAGTACAAACATCCATAAAATCTCTTTATCCTTCCCACCCCAACATGCTCAGCCTCCAGCCAGTTTCTCGTCAGATCTTAGGATCATAGAACCATAGAATGGTTTGCGTTGGAAGGGACCTTAAAGCTCACCCAGTTCCAAGCCCCTGCCACGGGCAGGGACACCTTCCATTAGACCAAGTTGCTCAAAGCCCTGGCCTTGAGCACTGCCAGGGATAGGGCACAACATCAGCCTTCCCCAGCAAGGATGCCATCTTCAGTCTTACCCATTTGTGAAACTCAAATACCATTTGCAGGGCCCGTTTTGCCTTCTTTGGCTATGGCAGCTCCATCAGCAGCTGGCAAACAAGGAAAAAAACCTCAAGCAAAGCCAGCCCTCAGAGATGCTAAGGGAGAAAACCTGGAAAGTGTAGGGAGAGAAAAAATTGCCTGGGAAATGTAACTTGATTATGAAAAATCCCATCTGCTAGAATATATGGAAGCAATGTGAAAATATGTTGTCTGTCATCAGAGGCTTTGGGTTGCGAGAGGAAGTGGGACTTGCAACCTGCTTCAGTGCCTGCTGTGACTTTGCTCTTTGTGCTGTCTCGCCAGCCTAGCTTGGGTCTCCCATTGTGTCCCCATGCAAACTATTCCTCTGTCCCACCTTTAGCAGCAGCTGGTACCTGATGCAACAGAAGAAAAATACACTGTTTCCCACACTCAGGCAAAATACTTTGCATTTACTCAGTATTTGCCATCTCCATCCACTGCAGCTCTGGCTGCGTGCATGTAAGCTTAGGGGTCAGGTCCACTCGTGCAAACATGTATGTGTTGGCTGCACAGGAGTAATCAGAGCCCTACAGAGTCTGGTGAGGCTCCATCAGCATTGATTTTGCCTTAAGCATGGGACATCTGTGTGATAAGTTCTCTGTTTTGTGTGGCATAAACACCGTCAGGGAGGAGAAATAGAGAAATATCTAGGGTGGAAGGGAAACAGAGGGTATTAGGAATTAGTTTAGTGCTGCAAGGTAGTCTCCAGACAATAGGATCCTGCTGTGCCCTGAATCTGAACCTTTCTGTCAGAGCTTAGCAACTCTGGAGGTTGCCAAGGAGCAGAGCAGAGGAGTGCCCAGCACTGGGGTTTGTCTGCTCTGAGCATACAGGCACATCTCATCACAGCCTCTCTGCATGGCTCTGTGGATGCTCCCAAAGCTTCGATGCTGTACCCAAACTGCAGCCAGCTCTGACATGAAGCCTCTCGTTTCTCCATCACTGGTACTTACACCTGTAGGTGAACTCACTGTAGCAGACCCATGTGCAAGCTGTGTGGCAGAGAAGCCGAGCTTACTTGCAGCCTCCATGATTTAGTTGGGACACTCTTCAGTCAGGTGCAGAAAGCCAGGTTATCCCATAGATGAGTAATTACACCCCAGTTTTGTCCTTGAGTAGTCTGTTCTAGGGAAAGGGGTGAAAAGTCCCTTCTGCAAATCATCAGGTGCTTTCTTGACATCTAACTGCTTCTTGCATCTCCTTACTGGCAGCTCCTGGCTACTCCTGAAGATGCTTCAAGCTGCGTGCCCAAGAAAGGGCAGGCTTGTGACATGGCTGTGCCCATTGGCTGAACTGAAGGGACAGGGCTGTGCCAGCCTTCTCCATGCTGAATTTAGGTCCGTGGAGTTCAGAAAAGCCCCTTTCCCTTAGAGCGTGAGCGGCATCTCGATAGCACCACGGCCCATCCCACTCAGGAGGAGCAGCACACTTCTTCCCAATCCATCTCCATTAACATTTCTCCTTTATCCCTTCCCTACAGGGCACGAAGACGACGTTCCCCAGATCCGGGCTCAGAGCTGCTGCACGCTGCGAGATGACAGCCATCCTGGAGCGGATCAGCACGCTGTCCCTCAGCGGGCAGCACCTCAGCCGTCTCCCCAAGCTGCTGGAGGATGGCTTCCCCAAGATGCCTTGCACGGTCAAAGAGTGCGAGGTGCCGCAGCTCTTCCGTGAGCCATACATCCACACCGGGTACCGTCCCACCGACCAGGACTGGCGGTACTACTTCCTTAGCCTCTTCCAGAAGCACAATGAGGTGGTCAATGTGTGGACTCATCTCCTGGCAGCACTGGCTGTGCTGCTGAGGTTCAAGACGTTTGTGGAGGCTGAGCAGTTGCCTGTAGATGCCTGGTCATTGCCTTTGCTCATCTTTGTCCTCTCCTCTGTCACTTACCTGACCTGCAGCCTCTTGGCCCACTTGCTGCAGTCCAAATCAGAGCTGTACCACTACACCTTCTACTTCATGGACTATGTTGGAGTCAGCATCTACCAGTATGGTAGTGCCCTGGCTCATTTCTACTACAGCTCTGATCAAGCCTGGTATGACAAGTTCTGGCTTTTCTTCCTGCCAGCAGCCGCTTTCTGTGGCTGGCTGTCTTGTGCCGGCTGCTGCTATGCGAAGTACCGGTACCGACGGCCTTACCCCATCATGAGGAAGATGTGCCAGGTGATCCCAGCTGGGCTGGCATTCGTCTTGGATATCAGTCCTGTTGCTCACCGGGTGTTTGTATGTCACCTGGGGGGCTGTGAGGAAGATGCCGCTTGGTACCACACGTACCAGATACTGTTTTTCCTTATCAGTGCTTATTTCTTCTCCTGCCCGGTCCCTGAGAAGTACTTCCCTGGCTCTTGCGATATCATTGGCCATGCCCACCAGATCTTTCATGCCTTCCTGGCCATCTGCACCCTGTCACAGCTGGAGGCCATTCTTTTGGATTACAAGAACAGGCAGGAGATTTTCCTGAAGAGACATGGGCCTTTTTCTGTTTATCTCTCCTGCATTTCTTTTTTTGGCCTGGTGGCTTGCAGTGCCATCACAGCTTACATCTTGCGATGCAGGATCAAGGCTGTCCTGGCTAGAAAGGAATCCTGAGAGTCATGAACATGATGGGCATAACATCACCGGGGGTGAAAATCAGGGGGCATAACGTGTTAAGGACATAACTGTCTATTTGCCTAACACACTGTGACTAACTGGGACACGGGACTTGGGTGAAGGGCTGGAGACTTCATGCTACATGCATTTTCACAGCAGGGACTGATTTTTGCCATGCAGGGGTACATGGATGTATTTAAAGCCAGAACACTTAACCAGGGATGCTGAAATAGGCAGAGGTTTCTTGTTCATTCTGGTAAACCTGTGGGCAATATGTTGCTGAATGTCAGGGGGGACAGCCTGAAGGCTGTGAGACTGTAGAAGGGTCTGCCAGGGCTCACAACACAGCAGGGAATGCACCATGAGGACCACAGCTGGATGTGATGACCTCACTGGGTTTTGCCATCTCTACTATCTGTTGGGGATTTGTTACTATCAAGGGCAGTAGCAAGGTTTCAGAAGAGGTCTGCATTTCTATGGTTCAGTTGCAAGGGCATGTGTGACACTGTGGCTGGTATAATCCTCTTCCTGCTCCAGCTGGGCTAAGCCAGGTTCTCTCTATGGTCCCCTTGTCAGGTATATCAACACCAAGTTGCTGAGGAGGCTTTGGCAAAGCACATTTGGAGACTTATGCCTGACCTGTGGTCCTCTAAAATGAACTGAAACTCGAGCACTACGTCTGCCAGTGACTGGTGGAGATGTTAGGTCAGCTCCATCTTTTCTTTCTGTATGACTGCACCATCTTCAGTAGAGCTGCTCATCCAAACCAAGGAGTCAGACAATCCCAAGGATTACTAACAGGAGATGGTGTCTTTCTCATCAGTTTGAATTTGACTTAAGGTGATGCCAATGCTGATGACTGTTTGGTAGCCTACGAGACAGGTCTTCATAAGCTCCTCACTTCTCTTTTAGTGCTTAGGTGCCTTGGAGGAGCTGGGCCTCAGTCAGGTTGGAGATGGGTTTGAGCCTTCCTCAGTAGCAGTGGCAGACGTTGAGCCATCAGTGTTCAGGGGGCTGGCCCCAGCAGAGGAGATGCTTTTGATGCAGGTTACATCATTTTAGCTGCTTGTGTGACAGGTTTGTGTATTCCTGCATAGACTGTATCATCTGTCGAGGGAGTCTGACTGACCTCCATGTCCATGCAATGTAGAGTAACTTGGGTGTGAGCTGTCCATTACAGGAAAGGACTCCTGAACCTCCAACAGCCCTGCTGCGGCCATGGCCAAAAGGGTGTGAAAGTTAAGTAGTCTTTATTCACCTCTTAATGGTGCTTTCAGGACACCAAGCAGTCATTGGTGGGCCTTGCCGGGAGGCTGACAATGAAGCACTAAGTGAAGATAGAACAGTAAAAGGCAGGAGCACAGTATCAACATTAGGGTTCTATGGAACTTTGGGAGGGGTTTGTCCTTGAGATGTGGAGAGTCCTGTGTGGAGTAGCAAAGATAGTAGTCAGGGACACTTAATGTCCGTGGGTCATTCCTGTCCCAGGTGTAGCAAGGGTTAATTTTACTGTGTCCTCCACCAAATGAGTCCCTTCTGTGCTTGTTTGAGGAGAATATCAGATATGGAGCCACACTGTTGCACTGAAGTTAGTAGCATTTGCAGGACAGGATGCTTAGAGCCAATGCAGTGATATGGTCCTATGCAGTCTAAATACCTACTGTTTGACCCACTGCTTGCTTTCCATAGGAGGCCCTGGCACAGCTCCACCCACTATGCAAGAACTGTAGCCTCAAATTCCTTGACATTTGGCAAATTCCCAGGATGTATAAATCTTTGCTGCATCTAAGGAATCTATGGGATCTATTCCAGCCACATATTTGTCTCACTGAATCCCAAGGGCAGGCAAAGGAATTGTGATTGCTGGTTCTGAGCAGGCAGTGTAGGGTTGAGGATATGATCTGTTGTGACAAGCACTGATTTCTGCACTTAATCTGATTTTAACTATTAAGATATATGTGTGTGTTTGTGTATGTGATTTATTATCCAGAAAGGCTTTGCCTTTGGATTTTGTATTTGCAAAGCCTCCTAGCTGGGTCAAGATTAGGCTGAAGGAAACAGTGCTATGCTGCTGAAGGAACAAGGTGGGCCAGACAACAGTGTCTTTGAAAACAGATTTCTTAATAGGTGCTGTGCTGTGTCCTGTGTTTTGTGGACAAATGTCAAACTCATGGCCCTGTTGACAAATTAATTACAAAGGGGGAGGGAAGTGAGTTTTGAGTACAGGGGAAGAAATCATAGGAAAGGCTTGCGGAGGTCATGTAGTCCACCCTTTCCCATTACTCTAGGCCTCGTGGTTTACATCCAGTCCAGTTTAGAAATTAATGACTTCATTTCCTTTGTTGTATTTTGCTAACAGCAGATTTGCCTCAAGGCAGTGGCAAGTGAGGATGGTCCCCACTTACACCTCACCATAGCCCTTCCCGTGCCCAGAAGCTCATCTCAACACAAAGTGAGCTAGTGCTGGGAGGTGGACCAGCGGAAAACCAATCCCAGTGAAAAAATGCCAGTAATGTTGTGCTGGATTTAACTTTCAGCCAGCAAACTTGGATGACACTGCTGCCTGCAGGGAAGGGCCAGAGTGGAGGCCAGAAGCAGCGGCTCCTTGCACAGCAGCTGGTTGCTCAACTAGCTTAGCTACACTGATGGACTGCTGTCGCTATAGTCTCCATGGCTTTGGTTGTGGGTCTCCTCCCAGTTTGGGGAAAGACTTGTGTGGGAGCAGTGTTTTTTCTCACAGCCTAGTTTGCATTGCTTTTATGGTAGGTAAAACAGAATAAGCCACTGAGTGTGAACCTGGCTGGATGGTATCAGTGAGCTACTTTATGGGCTAAAACTGAAAGGAGTTGCTGCTAATAGCAAGCCCTGCTCTGCTGCTACCTAGAGTTATATAGGTACTAAAGGAAAGGATCACCCAGGCATTGGATAGATTAGTGTCCTACCTTTGTCAAAGAAGGGTGAGAACAGTAATGGCATCTAGTTCAGGGTCAGGGAAAGGAGGTGCCCACATGGCTCTTCTGAGGTGTTTCTGGTCATGTGCTTTCTCCTCCTTGGTCCAGCAGAAGTGAAACGTCTTCTGGAGCAACTGTGTGACAGTGTGACAGTGGTGGTGTTACATATTCTCATGTTACCCCTCAGGTGAAGCCACTCACATCCCGGTATGGCCCTGCACTCCGACCTGGAGCTGACCTCCTGGTTACTATGATGGGTTGATTTAGCAGGGAAATGCAATATAGATTGCTTCTGTGAGGATGCACCCTTGTGTCACAAGGGGCTCACCAACACTGGAGCTTCCTTAATCCCTATCTCCATCCTCCTCTTCCTCTGACCAGCTTATTTCTTTCCACATCCCTGGACTTCATCTTTGTGCCTTATGCATCTGCCTGTCTGAGCAGACTCCACATGCCATGGAGTCTACTGCACCCCAGCTGGGCCAGGACGGAAAAGTGGCTGCTGATGCGCTCCTGAAAATCCTGCCATTGATCTAGGGGAGACCAAGGCTGGGTCTGGAGAGAGTAGAAGTGCTGCTGTGATAAATGCTCAGCTTGTTCAGGAGCCTCTCGGGGTCTTCTCCTGGAGCTTACTGCTTGGAGCATGCCTCCTTTCATCCTGGTATTCCTCTAAGGAGGCATGGCTGGGAGGGATGAACCAGTGGCGAGGTTTGGTGATGAGCTGACCACCAAGAGTTGAGCACATTGAAATCCTGAAGGTTCTAAGCCTCTCCCCCAGGAACCTCTGTCCTGAGACAGTATTTTTGCAGATCCTGCAACCCGGATCTGTAGAGGATAACTCCTGACAATTCATCCCTGTGTGCCTTATGCTATTCCTTTTTGAGATTCATCCTGAAGGAACCTGGGGTGCAGAGGCAGCCTCGTTGCTGTCTGCTGGTCCATGGTTACTCTTGGCAGCCAATATCCACTGACAGGATTTGCTTGGTGCCCTCCAGAGCAGAAGGGGAGGATGGAGAGACGTGCCTTAACCTTGTATTTATGCCTAACAGTTTGTGTAAGAAGGCAAGGACGGGTTCCTCATGTGCCTTGCAATTTACATCTTTTACTGACATTATTTCTAAACACTGTTACTAAACAGAAGTACAAAAGAGTTTGTATTTTTTCCCTGGGAAACAGGGAAGAGTGCGAGTGTTACGTATTAACCATCCCCTTCCTAACTTCCATCTGCTAACTTTGTAAAACACTGACAGCATTTTAAGCGTTGTACTGTACTGATTGTTATTTAAAAATCTTAGTGAAAAGAAAAAAAAAAAGAACCATCTATAAAAGCAGAAGGATTGGTGTGGTGTGAAATTCCCAAATGCACAACTACAAGGTCATGAGTCATTTGTGAAGAAAAGGAGATGGTAATTATACAGTGGATATATTAGAGTGGATAATAATTAATAATGAACAATAGGGTGTGGTTTGATCTGTGCATCTCAACGCACTTTCCAGGCTTCACAGTAACTATGTGATCTCATTCGCTTTTCACAAGAGATGTACAGAATGGCTGCCCTGACACTGATTTGAGGGATTTAAGTTCATCATCTACATAAGGACTTGGGTGTCCAGCCTTCCTTATTGCTGTCGGAGGTGAGTAGCCAGTGATTTGGTGGCCTGGCAGCTTTAGTGGCCAAGCTGTGAATTCAGAGCTTGTTCAAACAAAACATTTCAGCACATGCTTAAAATTAAGCCAAAGAGACAACCATTGATGGACAAAAGGATATCAATCAGTTATTGTGAGCTTATGTGAAATAAGGCTAGAGCTTCTGTTTTTCTTGCTGGTAGCTGTGCTTAATCACAGCATGGTTGAGTTTGGAAGCGATCTCTGGACGTCATCTGGTCCATCCTCCTCTGCTCAAGCAGAGACATCCAGAGGCAGTTTCCCAGGACCACATCCAGATGGCTGCTGAATATCTCCAAGGATGGAGACTCCATCACCTCTTTGAGCAACTTGTGCCAGTGCTAGGTCACCCTCACAGTAAAAAAGTGTTTCTTGATGTTCAGACAAACCCGCTGTATTTCAGTGTGTGCCTACAGCTTCTGGCCCTGGCACCGGGCACCACTGAAATGAGCCTGGACCCTTTCTCTTTGCACCATACCTTCAGATATTTATATACATTGATGAGATCCCACCTGAGCCTTCATAGAATCATAGAATGGTTCGGGTTGGAAGTGACTTTAAAGATCATCCACCAGAGTGGAGCAGAGGGGGAGAATCCCCTCCCTCAATCTGCTGGTCACACTGCTGGTGATGCAGCTCAGGACTTGGTTTCTGGGCTCAGGCATACACTGCTGGCTCACATTGAGCTTCTCATCGACCAAAAGCCCAAGTCCTTCTCCTCAGGGCTGCTCTAAATCCATTCTCTACCCAGCCTGTATTTGTGCTGACCCAGATGCAGGACCTTGCACTTGGCCTTGTTGAACGTGGGGTTCACAAGGGCCCACCTCTCAAGGCCTGTTTTGTTGACTTTGTGATCCCTTTCCATCATATCACACCGGGTCCTCTGCTCATCAGCCTTGTCTGTCACTCCGTAACAGAGCTGCTGGTAACTCTCTCTCCCTTTTCACTAGTTTAAACCCTCTTTACCAGGAGGATCATGTGTGACCAGGTATATACCACTCCCTCCAGGATACACCTTTGGTGTGAATTTCAGTGTTCTAAAACCCCCCACTTTTTTCCCTTCAATTACCACCACACTAATAATTTTCATTATTATTCCTTAATAAAACATCCAGAGCAAGGCTTCTATACTGCTGTGTTTTTACCCACCAGAGGGCGAGATATCTTCATCTGTAGCCACAAAGAGGCCTCCAGTG
>JBCJKH010048723.1:0-39471 GCA_039877255.1 Loriculus beryllinus
TGGCAGTGTTCAAGGCCAGGTTGGACACAGGGGCTTGGAGCAAGCTGCTCTAGTGGAAGGGGTCCCTGCCCATGGCAAGAGCTGGAACTGGATGAGCTTTAAGCTCCATTCCAAACCAAACCAACCTGAGATTCTATGATTAGCTTGTGGAAAAGGTTATAAAATACCTTAGCAAGGCATCCCCTACCACAGC
The DNA here is from genome assembly GCA_039877255.1 of Loriculus beryllinus. Taxonomy (NCBI): domain Eukaryota; kingdom Metazoa; phylum Chordata; class Aves; order Psittaciformes; family Psittacidae; genus Loriculus; species Loriculus beryllinus. The sequence continues at coordinate 194 of JBCJKH010048723.1, forward strand.
CATCCATCCTCTGCTGCTGCAGGATACCCTGTGTTCTGCAAGAACACACAAGTTGTTCATCACCTCTGTGCACAGCACTGTCACACTTATGAATGTTAACACTGGGTCACAGCCCTGCATCCCCTCCTATACCCTCACCCTTCCTCCTTCTCCATTGAGCCCATGGCATTTGCACTGCTGCAATGGGTTCAGCCACACAGTGGAGTAACCACTGCTCCTCAGGAGAGGGGTGGGAACTTCAGAAGCCCCCCAACTCCTCTCCTTACCCCAACCTCTCCACAGCATAGGAAGTGGAACAGCCTTGGTTGAACCTCCACACTTGAGACTGATGCTCCTGCAGAGCTGGAGCCCATCAGGTCACCTTGCCCCGCTCCAAGGGAGTCCAGCACTGGACGGATCGGGCTGCTCAGCTCCATGTAAGCGCTGCTGCTGCCACCGCCAGGCTGAACCGACAAAGTGAGGATATCAACTGCATTAGCTCTGCCAGATGACCTGGTTTGAGATCCAGAATACTCGGGTGTTCCTTCCCCTGCGCACCCCGCTCTAGTCTGAATTATCGAGACACCCCACATGCCCACAAGCTGTTTTGTTCAGCACTGTAAATGCGCAGCCTAACGAGGCGAGAGCCGCAGTTAGCTCCAACTGCAAAAGCCTCTGAATGCTGGGACACAACTGGGATGCTCTGCTCAAGTCACCTGGAACAGCGATGGCCAGTCATTAGAATACACACTCTGCAGGATAACAAGCCCTCCCAAACCAGCATCAGAGGAGCTGATCAGGCTCATCTGACTCTAACGATTTTGTCTACAGTTATTTTGGTGCAGCTGGAAACAAGTGGCTGCAGTCAGCTGCTTGCCAGCTGGGGAGAAAGCAGCAGTTTTGCATCGTTGGGAATGGAAACGTATCCAGCTCAGCCCCCTGCCACGCTCCCAGATTCTCTCCCCTTGCTGGCAGACTAAGGCAGCATCCAGCAACACCTCAGGGTGAGTGGTAAAGATGCAAAAAGAGGGCTGGTGGAGAGCAGGGTTTTCCTGCAGACACAGCTTGAGGAGAGGATTCGAGCCCCTGCTGACAATCAAGCAGCACCTTGACTTGCTGGCTAGATTTCAATCCCTTTACAGAAGCCAGATGCCCTTGCCTGCTTGGCAGAGACACACTCTCATTCACACAGCTGAAGGCAGAGCAGCCAACAGTGACCATCTCCATCATCCACCTTCACATGCACAAGCCTTGCCAGCACGGACCAACGTCACTCTTTCATGAAGCCTGAAGCTGCAGGCAAGCTCAGAACTGACAGCCAGCTCTCAAGGCACATCACGTTCCTCACCACAAAGCAGGAGATGGCCAAGCCTTGCCCTTTGGCCTTGCCAGCTGCAGCCAAGCAACTCCCAGTTTGCACTAGAAAAGTACAGAGGTAGATCCATCAAGCCAAATAAAGCAGACCTGTTAGTCTGCAAGGAAGGTCCACGCATCCCTTTGCGCCCCATCCTATCAACTGTAAGGTGTTCCCACACCCCATCTCCAGGGTGATCCAGGGATCCAGGTTTCTCCATCAAAAGGGTTCCCCTGCATCCCATGTTCTCCACTGAGACTTGGCAAAATCCTTCCTGTTGTCACTGCCATGCTGGCCGTTATGCAAGTTCGTCTGTCTTAACTCGCTGCTGAGCATACAAGTGGGGCTGACATTTATTTAATCCTCCCAGCAATGTTGACTGTGTACTTACTGAAACACCTCATGCTTATGGAAGACATTTGTTTCCAAGCAGCTTATGCTAAATTGCAGTGATATAAAGGAAACACTTACCCAATATTGACATTTACTGACTGGCAGCATACAGCTTGAATACTCATTTATTCCAGGGGGGAGCTGAGAAGGATTCAGGCCCTCCATTTCTGATCTTTTAATGAGTTAGGCGATATTAAGTCAATGAGTGAATACCTGCCCAAAATGCAAGGTGAGATTCCAAACCCAAGGGTTTCTCCCACTCAATCCCTGCTTGAGGAGGGGAATAAAGTAATACTGGACCCACAGCATAAAGCTTTGATCCTTCATCCAAGAGGAATTTGGAGGAAGTTCATCCCCTGCACTTCTGGTGCATATTTCACGTGCAATTAGCAAAGCTCCCCTCGCCTGCAACATGCACCCTGCTGGGCTCTGTAAAAACCCATTATCGAACATTTCATGATTCTATGATCTTCTGCATTTCCCCTCCCACAGAGACAGGGCTGCTCAGCCAAAAGGCTCCTGAGCTTTGCAGCCTTTACGTGCTGCAGCCTGCGAGCAGGCAGGGTGCACACACACATGGCTTTGCCCCATGCCATATTGAAAATGACAACAACAGACCCAAGAACATCAATTCACTAGCACTTAAGAGGTGAATTAGCCACCATCTGACCACATACATATCAAAGCAGCACAGCAATTCCACCAAACACAAAGTCATTGGAAACAAAAGAAAGCATCTATTACCCTACTTGAAAGCCTGACATGTTTGCATCAACGGTTAATGAGCAGCAGTTATGGCAAAGCCCTCAAAAACCAAACTCATCCTGCCCAAAAAGCAACAGACCAAAAGCTCGCTGTAGCTTCTGTTTGCAATCGGGGGCGGTGAATGAACACATTAAGACAAGATCTTATCCCGAAGTTAGCATCTGAATTTAACAATGCGAGTGTTCCACCTCCTACTTCTATAGCATGTGACATTGAGAGAGGCTGGAAGCCCAGAGCCCAGCGCTAAGAGGTACACTCAAAGCACATTTAGATTTTAAGCTTTTCAATGCAATTTAGCAAAAGGAAGAGCCACAAGTGACAGCCAAGTGACCTGCAGCTCCTTCTGCTCCACTTCGGAATCTGCTGCCCACCAGGGAAAGGCAAACACTTAAGCATGGGTCCTGCCAGCCAGGCGATGAATAAACAGGCTTGACTGTACTCAAAAAGGCAGATTGAACCAAGGCATCTGGTGGGCCACAGTTTCCAAGGCCAGAACGCAACATTTGCTCTGTCCTACCACAGTGCACATCTCAGAAATGACTGTTTTCTTCTCCCCTCTCTGAGTGGTTTGGCATACGCACACTCCCTGAGGTGCAATGAATGGACACCCAGTTTTGAGCAGCATCAGTATCCTGCTTCTCCAACCCTTGCCTGGAAAACACAGCCTGGAGTTTTAACTTCAGCTCTTCCCAGCCAAGAGAGAAGAAATCCCACACGTTTCCTGGCATGCTGGAAATTAATACAGCAGGCAATGGATTCACACCCCTCTTGCAAGAGCTGGGACAAGTGCCAGCCCCCAAGGCAGGGCAAGCCACCTCAAAAACTCACAACAGCCTTAAATCTCAGCAAATAAGAGACTGATTTATAACCAATTTGCTTCACTACCTATTGATTTATTAAATAAGCTCGTACTATAGCCCTGCCTCTCCCTTTGGCCAGAGGTAGCTCCCAATGAAGTCAAAAGAAAGACTCGCATTGCTTCTGAACAGGAGCTCAATTAGGGCCTTCAGCAATTGTTGTTATAAATTTACTTGTCTTTCAAATAAATACCATTTTAAAAAGCTGTTTAATCCTGCTGGGAGGGATGTAAAGCCAGTTCTCCAGCAGCATTTTCCTAAGTCCTCTGCCCAGCACTGCTGAAAAGCTGAAAGCCAGGAGCATCACAAACTTGCAAAACCCATCATTTAATCCAAGGTTTGAAGTGAACCACACTCTCCATCACACTCCTGCTCCTAGGAAAACAGTTTATCTAAAGCCCTTGATCTTCAGCCAACACACAACCTAAGGGGCACATTGGCCTCTCCTCTTTATTTACAGCTACAAAAGAAAGAAGAGCATTGAGCTTTTTTATTCTAACATACACAATCCAACTACAGAGAGACCAGGAATTGGTGACATGCAGTGCTGGTAACCTGACAGGGATTTCTGCTCTGCTTGGAGTCCCCTAAAACAACAGGGAAACACAAAGTCATTGACATCTGTGCTGAGCACAAACTGCCCGGGGACCTCAGCCTTACATTGGAAGGGAGGGAGCCAGGAGGGATGCAGAGTTAGCATCAGGGCAGGTGCTTCTCCTCGCTTTCCTCCCCCTGGCAAAGGGCATTTGAACATCAACCACAGCTCCTCCCTCTTGTTCCTTTCAAATAACTGAAACCTTGCAAGAAAAGCCATCTGAGCAAAGGCACCTGCAGCCCTCACTGTAGGAAGCATGTGTGGAATTTCATTACCACAGATGCTGGAGGAGGCAATCCTGCACTGGTCCTCCAGGATAGCACACCAGCCCTAACTGGAGGCTGATTTCGGCTTCCCTTACACACAGCCTGGTTGTGAACTGCATGTCCCTGCCAAAACCACAACTTCCCTCCTCTCCCCTTGACAACGGCGGCTGCGGTTTCGCCCTGGTTTTCCGAGAACCGCGGCTCCTCCTCGCCCCGACACCAGGCAGCTATTCCGGGTGCTGCCTCTGTGCTGGCACCCCAGCACGCTGTGAAAATGCCCAGCTGGCAGCGGTGCGATCCGGACAGCGAAACGCCGCCCAGCTCTCCTCAGCATCTTCGCTCTGCTGTGGTGCGCCTGAGGTATCGCCACCTCCACCGCACAAAGCTCGCCCTTGTCTGCCCGCAGCTCGCAAGAACAGCCTTTGTGTTTGATACAGTAGGCTGATAAAATGTACATTAAATGGAGTGAGAATACAAGGAGGTCAGAAATCATGGACTCCTAATCATAAAAGCATGAGGTCTGAGCTCAGCGAGGCTATTTTTCCCCCTGCTCCCGAATCCACTACTCCACCCAGATTTTCACCCCTCCCACCCAAGCACCAGGATGCCCAAGTTACCAGGCTCTATCCCTGTTACAGCATCACTGGGGAGCACAGCCAAACACCTGTCAAGCTGCATTGCATATTTCCAGCCTTTTCCTGCTTTCAGGCTCACAGAGAAACCATCCGACAGCACATTCTTTGCCATCTTGCCTGGGTCAGAAACAAGAGGGAAAGAAACCTGCCAAGGCAGTAGCACTGAACTGCTGGCATTGCTCGCTCCATTGGCACCACCATCCACAAGATCCCTCAGCCCTTCCTCCCCTTCATTTAAAAGCATTTCTTAGCTCTCCCTGCCCCAGTCCATTTCTCTCTGCATATCTCTGATTTCTGCATATCTCCCCTTCCCTAAACAGCGATATGCTTCAGAATCTGATATTAACCACAGAGCAAGGCTGGTCACCCTCAGAAGCACATCTGAACTTCACCAGGGTAAAACCTACCATCACTTCTTAACGTTGGATCAAAGCTCACACATTTACCACATTAGAGAAACAAACTGTCCAACTGTTTACAAATTGTTTCCTCTAAACAGAGACCAGCAAGAGTGACTATGGGCACAGCCCCTAAACAGCTCCGTATGACCTCAAGGCTGTTAGATGCAAAAGGGCAAAAAATATTAGGGTAGATCTACAAAATCTTGAAAAACCCCACTCCCAAATCCAGCTCTCAAAATGAGTTTTAAGGTGGCAGATCAAATAGAAGCAATATGGGTATTTCTAATACATTCTCAGAGGCATATACTGGTATTTTTATAAAACTCGACAGTTCTGAAGTCCGAGTTTGCTTGTGGTTATATCTCTTTTTTTTCTGTACAAAGAAAATGGTTTTACAGCATTTTAAATAATCTTTATCTAACCTTTCAGACTGAAATGACACTTGGCTAAAAGCTTATTTACATGATTATGCTCCTGATGCAGGCTCTGGATTCACAGAGAGATTGTAAGGTGAACACAATCAATAACTAAACACGAACTCCATGTGACTTGAGCTGCTGAGAAACAACTTGGACTTTAATCAGATGTATACATTAACACATGCAAGCAGAGCAGTCTCTAACAAAACTCAAATTTGTCTGCCAATTTGCCACGGTCCTCTGAACACCATGACAGGAGGTTTTATTTATTCTTTCTGCCAGGTTTTCAAATACGCTGAAATTTTGCTTTCAGCAACCAACCTATGGATATTTGCAGTTGACATACTCTACTGAAAAACATTCCATTCATCTGGCAACAGTAAACGCTGGAAAGTTGCCTTCCAGGCTTTTTCAAAACAAGCAACAAAATACATTCTGCTAAAAAGGCCAGTGAGTGACTTAGTAACACTCAAGACCATGAAGAAGCCAGAAATGCTACATGGTGACACTATAAAGATACTCCATACCAGGTCTTTATCAGCCAGACATAACCCTAGCTGCTCTGCTACCAATGAGCAGCAAAGCACTCTGCTACACTAACTTGTAAAGGTATTTTTATTTCTTCACCAGTGGCAAAGAACAGAAGCTTCTTTACTGAAGTCTCCAAAACCATTTATAACGTGTACTGGCAAAGCTATAGAGAAGGACAGCACAGCGGCCTCACTCCAGACCCCTTCTGGCTCCTGCACTAGGATTCAAAGTCAGAACACACCTGCTGGCTCAATGCAGTACCTTACCTTTACAGAAGCTGAGTCAGGCCACCGCTACAGCACCTTGGCACTGATTTTCAGAAAGCATCATGCTTCTTCAGTTGATCTAGAACAGCCCGGGGGCACAGGGCACAATATGGATTCTATACGCATGGTGCTCTCTCCACTTACTTCTCTGTTTCTGAGCAATGCGTGACCCACAGACACAACTCTTATCTTTAAATGCAGGAAGCCACCAGCTGCTTCTTCCCACTTTCATCATTAGGAGCAAAGAGGTCTCAGAGTAGATACAGCAACACAGATTAAAAAGAGGAACTTTTTGCTGTTATTAGATGACTGCAGCTGTGCTGTCTATATAGATTTTACATGCAGTAGGCATACAAATAGAAGAGTAGGCTTGAGCAACAAAAGGTCAGCATGGTGTTGATAAAAGCACCCCACCTATGGGATATTGAAAGCACTGAAATCTAGTACTCACAAGTAGTTATGCAGACTAAGCAAAGCAAACTGCCAGGAAAGCAATTAATGCCAAAGGGTGGAATTACTATACCTGATGTAATAGATCTTCAAGCACTGAGAACCACAGAAGCAACGGCTGGATGTGACCTACAGAGGTCATCCAGTCCAACCTCCCACTTGGAGCAGGATCAGCACCAACATGAGATCAGGTCATGTTTGGTGACACAATCATAGACTAGTAAAACCTTGACAATCTCCAAGGATGGAGATGTCTTAACCTCTCAGGGCATCCCATTCCCATGACGCATTAGCCTGCTGTTCGCCGTTTCCCACCTAATTTTGGCTACAAGGTGATCTCACATTTTCCCTGAAGTATACAGAAAGTCCCAGGCATGCTGCTGGTGAAAAAGGTACCACCCTACCCCAGAACATGCATTCCAGTTCGATTTCTGCTGTGGTAACTGGATGAAGTGAACACTAATGAGCACTGCAACAGGCCTAAACATCATTCTTCAAAATCTGGTTGCTCCTTCCTCCTCAGAGCTTCCATTTTTAGTTTCTCTCTCCTTACTTAACGGCAGTAAAAAGGCCATGAAGTACAATTTATAACACCTAAGATTGAAATCCCCTAAAATCTCAAAATTCAGTGTTAAAAAACCTCAGGCATGCTTAAGCCATAATTTTATGAGGCAGTTAGTGTAGAAATAAATTATGAGAATTTTAACATCGATAGGGATTGACCAATGCACAGCTTCTGAAAACAGAGGTGATGGCCGCAGTAGAGATATATTTGTCAGAAGATTAAAAACCCAAAGTTTTAGGGAGGTTTGTATGTGCCATAGCTAAAGTATAAATACAATTAATGATTGTAGAAATTCCCTACTGCTTGGATAATTTTGACCCAGATACTTTGCTTTTCAGAGGAGCTTCATGAACACTTCTGTCACAACTGCAATTTTTCCTCTGGGAAAGAGAACAAGAAAACTGAGTTTCAGGCAAGCAAACAACTAGAAGGCAGCAACAGCTTTTATAAAGCAGTAGTTCTGATCAATGTAGTCTGCTTTTCTACTTTAACTACTCTTATAGTCTTCCTTTATCAGGGTGAAGATTTACAGAATTCTGCAAAGCAACAGATCTACACTCTGTAGAGCAAAATCAAAGTTATTTCTAGCACACAAGAATGTATTTAGCAGAAACCCATGCAGAAACAGGCTTTTCCTGAAGGGCTTGGCTAACAGTATCCAGATTTGAAAATGAGCAAATTAGAAGAAGAGTTTGGGAAGAGCTACAAGAAATTACTACTTTAAGTCTTAGGCACACCTTGTTTGTTCAAGGAAGCCCCAATTCATTAAGGTACCATACGTTACTCCTAGCATAAGTAGATATAACGATGAGCATACTTAGACTGCATCAGAATCAGCCTAATTTTTGATAGTATACACCATGAATAAAAGTGTCATTTAGCAAATTAAGAACGAAAGACTCAGGAGATCCAGATTTACATTTTATCTATGTGAAGTACAAATGAGGTATTTGCTGCTGCATGTCTATTAGAGAGCACTGGCTTGTGCCAGCCTAAATTAGTGCAGAGTTCTAACCTGCGATAACATATTACAAAGAAACATTCATAAAGGAATTAGCAGCGGCGTTACTCACACAGTGAACACATATCAGATATGATGTGGTATATGAGAAGTTTCAAGCTGACCTCTGTTATGCAAAAGAACTCATATTTCCCATTTGACTGACATACTGTCAACTGCATCAATCAGACCAAAGGAAAGGTCACACTGTGGCATAAAACCACTTCAAGTGAAAATTCAAAGTTACAACTTTACAGAGGTTTTTTTTTTTGCTTACACAGCACTAAGTAACTTCTCCCACCTCCATTCCATTGCTTCATTTTATGCCTTAAATTTCAGGGTGCATTGCATTTAAACACACCATACTAAACAGCAAATGATAATTTTGTCAGGACAAAGAAGCACCGCATGAGTTTTAATAAAACAGCTACTTATCACTCCAGACATCCTGTAGACAAAGAATGAGCTTCCCACCCATGGGGATTATGGTCTTGCCACTTTAAGCAAAATCTTGATTATTTGCTTTCCCTGGAGAGAGGCAGATAAAGGGAAAGAAAGAGAGGGCTGTCCCAATTACACAATGTGCGCAGACCACATCCCTGTGAGGTAAAATTCAAGTCTATTTTTAAATATATGGACATATTTATATTTCAGAGGCCACATTTAATATTTTAAAGAGTTGCTCTGTGCCTGTGAGGAAGAGTAAAACAAGGCTCAGGGTCTTTGTCAGCTAAGCACTCTTGAAAATTTAGCCTAATAAGCTACAAATCCAATCTGACCATTAGTGTGTGAATTCCTCACTACAGGGAAGAGGTCTTGAACAGCCAAAGCCTGTGGGTATTTTTCTTTAAAAAGGCAGCAATTACCTTTGATAGTTACTGTAGAAATCAAATAGAAATCAGAGGATTATTTCAAGATTCAAACACTATCTACAAAACCAGGATCCTTTTGTTCACAGAAACAGGACTTCAGAAGCCTTGAACAGAAGAGGTCTTTTAAGACCAGTTATACACTTTAAATATTATTTGTTAGATTGAAATTAATACATAGGTTTAATGGACATTCATTAAATCTGGCCCTTTCAGAATTTAGATAAATCCAGCAGCTTTAAAATAAAAAACCCCTCACCCAAATCCCTAGAATTTAGAAAGAAGCACTCCTCAGTATACATCAAAGGATTCCGTACTTAAAACCTAAGAAGTTCACACCGAATAACCAAAACTTTTTAATCCAGCACTTCCTACATAACAAAATCTCCAGTGAGAGCAGGAAACACTCATTAAAGGATGGTTCTAAAGAGGAAAAATTTTTACTTCCATTAACTCAAGACTAAACCAAAATTTGGAATTCTTGAGTGTCCACTACATTTGTGTTCATTGATATCCACATGGCAATTGCAGAGTTTCAGGCACACCTTGGGGAGCTGCTTTCATTTGGAAACCTGTAAATGGATGCTGTGATCAATAAATGCTCGGAGTCACTCTGTCTCACTCTGCTTTTAATGCCAATTGAAAGAAATTGGGGCAGGAGGCTGACTCATTGCTCGCTCACATATGTTTATGTGTAATTATTTGGCTGGAGCTGCTCTAGATCTACCATCACCACTTTTATTTTCACTGAGGTGTTAACTAGCTTTCTAGGTTTATTTTATCAGAATTTAGATATGAAGACTATGAAAAGCCATAGACTAATTAAATGAAAACAATATTAGTGTTGTAGAAGAGAGATTTGGGATTTTCAACTGCTTACAGCTGTTACCTTTGAAAAAAGTCAGATCTTCATACATTCATATCCAAAACAAAGCTGAAGAAACAAGCTATTAAATGGTAAAAGCAGGAAGGGGTTTGAAGTGTGTGTGAAAATTCTAGCATTTCTTAATATACTTTCAGCTGCTGACGAATCTTTGGCTCTCCTGGGGCTGAAGAGTCTGATAGTCTAAAAGTGTCTGAAAAAATGCAGAAAGATAACAGAATAGGGTAGGATTAGACAGCCTACCTCTCTGATGTTCCTTCTTACTGTTTCATACTAAAAATATCAGCAAAATGCCATCTCTTGAAGGCATTTCAGTCTAATGCAACATAATGGCAACAGTGGGGCATGGGGAAGGACAAAGGAGAAGTTTTGCAGTACCCTTGCCAAGGGCAGAAGTTTCCAACATGAAAATCTGACATGGCTGTATCTTACACTAAAGGGGTACCTTTATTGGTAGATGATAACTACAACTTGTTACATTACTCTGCTGAAAACTTGACTTGATATTGATATTATATACTAAGAATTCAAAAATAGTTAATAACAACTCTTGGGATCTCTGTTTCTCTTGTACAAGTGTTGTGAAGCTGATAGCCATTTTATTTGCACATGTTATCCAAGCAATTTAAGGCTCCACATGACTATCTGATACCTGCATATAAAATGAGAAGAAGTTTAAACGCTTCGGAACGATTATTGACTAAGATCTTTTCAGCATGCAGTGTTGCACCTTTTCTGATATCAGCATTACTGATACTGCACACATGAAGCTTGTACAGGGTTTATAATCCATCACAAGGAACATTTGTCAACATTTGCCAACTTGTCCAAGATGCTTTCCACTGTTAAAAAGGAAGAGAGGAGGCTGGCATGAGACAGTAATGGTTCTATAAGATGGTCAATTAAGTTTTTGGAATTTTTTACTGGATCAAAAATGCTTCAACCAGCTGACAGAAAGGGCTGGATCATTACAAACGCAAATTTGAAGGGGTTACTTTGTCCCAGAAAACCTTTAAGTGTCTGTCCTACCAAACCCAGCAAAAAGCCAACATAAACATTATTCCGTACTCTAGCTAATGTGGAAGAAATACAGAGTACATTCATGCCTGACCAGGATCTAAGTCACTCTGCAAAGTCATTCTGTAGTGTGTGTGTGTTTCCATGATTGCAAACCCTGGCCCAGGAATCTGGTGCCTTGATGCAAAACAGTACATCTTTTCCTCAGGTCTCTACAAGCATGCTATAAAGGATTCCCTTACAAAGCAAACATGTCACACATGCCCATCAAACTGGAGAATGCCAAGAAGTTACACAGAAAGTACTGTACTATTTTGTCTTTATGGTGCCTGCCCTTTCTCTTGGTAACTGCTTTTTATGTGGGTTATTTACTCATTTTACAAGCACAGAAACAAGCCCTGCTGTTACAACCAGCTTCCTCAAAACACTGTCACCAGCCTGTGTGAGCTTCACTCTCAGTACCACTCTGGTGGGTCCCCATCTTGTCTTCCATGGTTTAGCTTTCTGATCCATGCAGTATTTCCAGCTCTCTAGCCAAGAAAATCCTATCTCTTTTTTCCATTGCTACAACTAGATGAGCATCTCCTCCCTTTTATCTCAAAATTGCTTGCACACCTGAGGTTCCCCATTGTTTTTTCTCCTATTCTGTCCCACCCTTCCTTTGTCAGACATAATCCTTTGTAGATCTGGGTCATTTCCACTTTCCTTCATCAGCCACCTGCAGAGAACCTGGGTCAGATCAGCTTCCTTCCTTCCGTCAAAGTCCCCAGCATACCTATTGTCCAGCTAACATACTGTCATTAGCTAATTGCACCTTGTTTGATCCAGGCTGAGAAGAGCATACTAGCAGGTAGTAGTACAAGTACTTGCCTGCTAAGGTGCATGCACATTCACACGCAGCCATCCCAAAAAGGAACACCTGTATTTAAGGGCTGTCTAACACCTAGCATTCACACACCTTGGGTGACACATTGGTGACCACCATTACCATACCAAAGAGCAGGAATCCTTCAGGTACCTCTGCAGAACTGGGTTGCAAGGATTTGGTTGTGATCACTAGCTCACAGAGAAATCAAGGAACGCTTCCTCTTTGGGCTGGAACAAATATACGTATTACTCATTTTCTTAACAAAGATTTGTCTTACCATTCAAACAGACCTGCTCTTAGTTATTTCAGGCTCCTTACAGGCCAAATACAAGCATGTGAAGCCTTTTCTGAAGCACATGAAGTACTTTTTGATAATTTCTTACACATACATTTTTTAACTTGCTGTTAATTGTTTAGACCTGTAACACACTTGTAAGTAATATTTGCTATTTACAAACACTAGAGTGTTTGGGAGCAAGAAACTGCTCTTAAGCACAACTGAATTGCTACTTTACACGGTACTCTTACTAATCTTAAGGGTTTGATTTCCTCAATTATTGATGGAAAACAGACTTTTTACAAGCCAATGTTCATTATAATCTTCATATTTACCCTAATTATTAATAAAAATAAAAAATAAAATTTAATAGTATAAATATTTAATACTTATAATTAATGTTTTTAATTCAATATTGTTATTAATATTAATGTTTAATATTTAGTATTACTAATATTATTTATTTAATAATTAATAGCCTTCAGATAAAAGGAAAAATGATTTTCAGATAGCTTTAACCATGTTACACTTACATTAGTGCTCTGAATAAAAGAAATACTTGCAAACTCTGTCAAGAAACTTCTCACTGACAGGCATCCCCTAAGAGGACCTTTGGAATTTATCATATCAGACCAACCTTCCATGAATACTTTGAGCCATTTATTGACCTAGTGCTGCAAATGCTTTGTTTAAATACTAGCACCTACAAAAAGCTTACAAGCACTTCCTGAAATCCTGAAATTTCAAATTAGCCAGAAAATAGTGGAGAGTTCATCTGCTAACAGCAACATAACAGCAATTTGGGAGGAGAAATGAGGAAGCAAGAAAACTCGCAAGCACTGTACAACAGTAAGTCTTCCTTATAAAGTGAAATTACCAACCTTTTAAAAAATCACATCTAGTAATTAAATTAATAATACCACAACTGCTTCTATAAATTTGTGGATCAAATGTGGTATCAGCTGAAGTACTAGCATGACTTCATTTAAACTCATTACATCACAAAAATGTAATATAAATCTCACACCCCTGCTCTAAAATGGGGGGGAAGGGCTTAAAAATGTACACATCTCCATTCTGAGCAGATAAGAGCAAGCAAAGCACATGATCTTACTGAAAAGATAAACAGCTGGATTTACTTGCTTTCATTAACCAATGACCCACTTGTCAAACATAAGCTGTAAAAGAGTGATTACATGAAGCCTCTTATATTAGACAAAAAAGATCCCAGCTATGAAATCAGACCAAGTCTGAAAACACATGAGCACAGTCAATATGGCTCTTTTATACAGACACAAGACAAGAACTTGCTATTCTTTTAAAAACCTATAATATAATGTAAGCGTGTTTCCTGTATTGTTGTTCAGGAGGTGTTTATCCCATGCAGCCTGCTCAGGTCATTAGTGGTGAGCCAAATCCAGGCCTCTTGTAAGAGGATGAAGCTCCCACGGAAGCCACTGCATAAGCCTAAATGTGGAGGCACTGCCAGCTTCCTTCTATGAGGAGCAGGTAGTCATGGAAAAGTAAAACCGTAACCACCCACACCAAATGGTAGCCACGACATGTACCTGGCCTATCTAATCACTCAGAGATTTGTTAACTGAGCCTGCAGCTATGCACACTTTGGTTGCAGATTTCCAGCTGAGGCTTTTAAGGCTCAAGCCAGCTGCCATCAGCTTTGCCCATGTGTAAGTGCCTTCCACCACATACCTGTTTCTATGCCTGCTCCAGGCTCAGGTAGGAACAAAGCTACCTGTGTGCAAGACTGCACACATGATTACAACATTTGGCCTTGAGTACAAGCCCTGAATTAACAACAGGGGAAAGGTATCAAGGACAACAAATTACTAGGTCCCAAGACACTGAAAACCTCTAATTTTACCACCACATATTGTAATGCAACAGCGATACACACAGCAGTGGCCTTCCCACAGTCTCCTTAAGGCTAAACAAGTCTCTAAGAAGGCTGAAGAAGCCATTATTATAGGCAACATTTCTACTGTAAGGACAACTTACAAAATTAAGTGTGCACTGCTGCCACCTGACCTCAGTAGCATGCTGTGTGCTGCCAGCAACTCACACTTTACTGTGACTCAGTATGTAGGATTTTCTGGAAGTTGCAGATCATTCAGCAACTTAATTATGCAAGAATCCCAACAGTCAGCTAATGAAAACTGAAGTTTCCAGCCCCAGTGATTGCAAAGAAATATTGGAAAATGTCGATATTTGGGTGAAGGATAAAAACCCCAAACCAATAAACCCAGAAAAAAGCCTCAAAAAACCCCAGCCAACTCCTCTCCTTAAAATAAAGTGCAATATTTGAATGAGTTCTTTCAAGCCCTTATTTGCTCTTGGGCTTTTAGCAGGCACAGTGGGTTTTGGGGAACATATTTTACTTTGCTGCTGGAGACCCTGAGCACCACAGCTCCACATCACAACACACAATATGCAAGCACAGACTTTAGCAGCAGAACTGCAGAGGAGGCCAGGTAAGCTATGCAATGCCTACCACACCACAGGGCAGGAGCACGTGTACTTTATAGAGAAAGTGCCAACGGGAACACAACCATGGAACTCAGAGCTCCACATGTCTCCCACCTTATCTGCAACAGCATTTTGATTTCAGCTGAGGTCTTTGTCATATTCTTCAGCAGCACTTGGGGGTCATCAATGTGCCAGCTCAACCTTCTCTTCACATCTTCTTTTGACACTCCTCCACCTGCCTTCCTTTCTCCATCTCTCCTGCCTCTGCCTTTCCTTCCCTTCCCTAGATGAAACCTAGGGCTACTTACCACTTTGCTGTCAGCAGCTTCTGGACATTAAAGTGATCAGCAAGTGATCATACTCAGTCATTATTACAGACAGACAAGCAAGACAGACTAGCAGAAAAAAAATCCCTCCATTTGCCTATCACATCCAACCTGACAACAAACTTGGGATGAATGCACAGAATCAGGATAGGTCCTGCACACTTTTATAATATTGTATGTATAAAATCTAGAAACTGCTTTGAAAAATGGCACAGTTATTTTTATTGCATCTGGATGTACTACAAATACTTGACATATCTGGCAAGGTTTAATATTTTTAAGGTCCTTAAGAAAAACTAAAGCTGTTTTTGGCTTCTGGAGCAAAACTCAAATCATTACTTGAATCATCCTTTAATAAACATTCTCTGACATTTAAATGAAGCATCATTGATAGGCAAAATGCAGAAGGCAACAAAAGACAACTAGAAACAAGGGTATAATTCTATTTTTATGTTATTGCATGGGTCCAACAGTCATGGCATAAAATAACACCATTTTGTAATCTCTAAACAGTCATCTTGTGTATGAAAATAAGGCTTCTAACATTTAGAGCACAAAAGGTATTAGTGGCATGAAAACAGTGTCTNNNCCTCATTGCAGCAGAAAATGAGGTTTCTATTTAATAAAACCCCCAACCACAGGACTGTGTGTTTTTGTAACTGTGAATGTATGTCAGTGCTGTTGACAGCTTCTGTGTTGGAAAGTATCTCATTATTAACTAAACAAAACCACACGTTACCTTTTTGAAAAGCAAAGTTATGCTCCTGCTGAATCAACTGCTGTGCTGAGCTCCTGTGGGATAACTTGGTTTTGGGCACTGAAAAAATAAATATCACCCCAAAGGTCTGAATATTTTCAGAGAGCACCATAAAAGGCTGTCCAAGCTACTCAGTTCATCAGCTAAGAAGGGAACAGGGCTGGTGAACGCACAGCCATAAGCAAACATTCCACTTTGGTTAACTTTGCTCTCTTAGGTTCAGGATTTAGATCTCATGCTGGATCAAAACCAGCTACAAAGCAGCTGTGTCCTGTGCAGGACTGACTCCTAAACAGATGTCCTCCACTACGTTTTAGAGGATCTTGCGATGATTCCACAGAATAAAAATGGTTTTGAAGCACTCCACTCAGCCCAGAAGGTCACCTATTTCATGTTCCTCCAGTCTTTTGGATGAAGGTAGAAAGCACCCCTAAGATGTCAGGTGGTCTTTGATGGACATTATGGGGACCAGTCTGGAGAAACAAGCATTGGGGAAGTGAGTAGAAAACAAAGTACACTTATATAGAGGGAGTATTTTATCCTGCACCAGTGCTGGTCCTGGGGGGTAGGGAAAAAGAAGTGAGAGGAAACACTCCTTTGGTCTGCCTGGTTTAAGTAACTATATGCATCTTCATCATGAATGACCAGAGAACATTCATTTATGAGCAGGGAAGAGGAAAACTTATTATAGGGTTTTTTTGTTCAATCTCCCCAGAACACTTCATTAATTAGTCATTCATCACACAAGCATACTTTATACACATGTGCATATACAAGTATATGCACATTTTTAATATATTTTCTTTCTCTTCCCCTATCTCAAAGTTATTGGAGTGTAACGGGTGATTCCTGAGCTGATGTCCCACTAGAAACCAGACTTGCTTTCTAACGTTAGGGTATATTGCAATTATTTTAGTGGTAATACATCAAGCAAGGAATTGTAACTGCCCAAAACCCCTTTATCTGTATCTCACACATGAGGGCACCTGATGTGAGAACTCCAAGATTCCTTGGATGCTTCAACATCCTTTCCTCATGCTGTTTTCTATATAACAACTCCATGAAAAAATACACCCATTTGACAGGCTCAAAGACACTGAAACCAACTGGAAGGTTTCCCAAGCGAAGGCTAGTATAAAATAGCATGCTACAAGGATCTGACTTTTGCAATTGTAATAGCTTAGCTAATTCTCCAGCAATATAATGAATCTCTGGTATTAGAATGCTGATAACTAGATCTCTATTTTGGCATATTACAGGCCATGAGGACTAAGGAATTTGGAGAGGAAAAGCTACACAGTGAGTAGCAATCCACAGGGAATACACTGGAAAGCTGTCTGTTGCCTCACAGAGAGGGTTACTTGTTGCAGGAAGTCTGCACATGTCAGATAAGTTTCTATTAGACAGGTAGAATGCAGTCTGGTTTTATAAATGTCTATTTTGTGGCTGTGCTCTATCTCAATGCTCACAGTTTTCTTTAGATTTCCTGTTGTTTCAAAGTACTCATGACAATGCCAGTATAACCACAGTGACAAAACTTGACTTCAAGCAGTGACAACTACTCTGTGCAAGAATAGAAAGCAGTAGTTGAAACCCACAGTGGCTCAGCACAGGGCACTGTCCCACTGCACTTCCGTCTGCATCACCTTCATAGGAAAGAGTGTGTTCACAGAGGGAGGACCTTACGTTTTCCTAGTTCCTGCACTTAGGTGCCTCCTGTAGTCTAGAGCTGTTGCTTCATCCATGAGGCATACAAGCTTCTTTCAGCTTTAAATTATAGACTGTTGTTCTGAGAATCTCCAGGTACACTTGAGTCCTGCCTATCTTCTAATTGCTGTGAAAGTCATCTCTTGCAACCTGATGAGTCTGAACTCTGGCTCCTCACTTATCTCTCCCCCTCCCAGTGTCAGTCTCTTCTTACCTCTGTCTGTGCCAGTGAACATACGCAATTCCTGTATTTCCCATGGAACTTACCCTGAATAATTTCTCATGCCTATCACATGTCTAGAGAAATCTTTCTGCAAACATATTTAGGTGGGTTTCCTCCTCTCTCCCCCTTTTTTTCCCCCAGGGCATTAAATAACTTAGAGCAAACCCCTGAGTTTCACTGTGAAACAAGCCTTTAAAATAGCACAGACAACCCTTTCTACTTTTAACTACAAAATAACTCAGCAAACCCAGATGCTCCTACATCCAAAGTTAGCATTTAGACACTATAACAGATTTTTGAGCATTAGCAGAAATGCCATGGCATGTTTAAAAACAGAAGTTCTTCATCACACAGCCCTAGCATCATTTCAGTGCTGCACATATTTTAAGCACTACACGTAGTTTTCAGCACTAGCTATGGGTAAAAGCACCCCACACTGTATTGCAAACCACTGATGCTGTAGCATGCTCCTTGCCAAGGCAAGAGGCACATACAGTACCCAGCACAGTAACGATAAGCACTGTCCATAGTGAATATGTTCAGATAGGAGGTTTATTACTGGGAATTTTATGCTCCATTTTGGCAACAGTGAAGATTTCTTGTTTAATAGCGCGGACTCAGCAGCAACGATCCAAGGGCAGCAAGGGATAGCAACCGCAGGAAGCACAGGGCTGTTCCAGCGCATCCTTGGCGAAGGCTTTCTAAACATTGCCACCTTGTGGGCCTCCCCTCTCCCTGGTAGCACTGATCTCCCCACGCCTCGCAGGTGACTCACTCCCTGAGCAGATTTCACAGATACCAAGCTGGAGGCAGGGTAGTTTAACATCCAGCTCTGGTGGGATGCGATTCAAACGCCCATAGTTGAGGATTAAAAAAGGGACAGCATTTTACAAATTCTATCTGGCTTTAATTACTAATTCTCTACAGTGGCTTTTCATGTAGTTTGCTTTTTCACCTCTTAACATTATGAAGGCAGCACTAATAATGTGCAGAAGAGCTAACGTTTAATAAAACATCAAGCTCCAAAATGGAAGTTAGATTCATCATCCA
The DNA here is from genome assembly GCA_039877255.1 of Loriculus beryllinus. NCBI lineage: Eukaryota > Metazoa > Chordata > Aves > Psittaciformes > Psittacidae > Loriculus > Loriculus beryllinus. Next base: position 19,131 of record JBCJKH010048723.1, read on the forward strand.
CCTGCAGTGTGTCTTATACCTGTTTGGCTTTCTTTTTTTCATTCCTTTCTACCAGCATTTTCTTCTTATGCCAGTCGAAACTCTTGATTATTTCCAAAAAGTCTGTTACACCTAGTTCAGCTTTCATGATTTGTTTCATGAATAATTCCTGATCACTTTAATGTTCATTATGCAGTCAAGGATACTGCAAAGGAACATTGCTTCTTATTGATACCAAATGTATCTAGCTACTGCCTTCCAGAAAACACAAGTTCTTGTGTACTTTCTCAGTCACTAGCACTGTGACAAACACATAGAAACACATGAGCATACTTACTTTGAGCATCCAAACACTTTCCCTGGTTGCCGGCTTGAACTGTTCCTTGCAGCAATTTGGTACTGGAAAGAAAACATGGAAACCTTTAGTTCAACAAGCAAACAGGAAGAAAAGACTCACTGAAAGGTCTTTTTCCATATTGGCTGGGCAGTGATGCAATAGCTGTATGCTAAAAATAAAGCAAGAGGAGAAGTCCTACGTTACAATACCCTAATTCAGCTGTGTTCACAATGGTTCAGTGTCTAACATCTGCACAGCAATCAGATGTCCCTCTGATATAGTGGCAAATCTATGAGCTCCCTTATGCAGTGTTACATTCAGAGTTTATTCATAATTGCCGGGCACATTGCTGTTTCTCCATCTGACCAGGCTTCCTCTGAGCACAGGCAATCGGTTATGACCATCGTGTCATGCAACTGGAGCCTTGCAGTACTTGCCTGAACAGCTTTTCAGAGGAAAATATCTACCACTGAGAAACACATGAGCTGATATCCGGGAAAGCCTGTGCTTTTGCCAATACAACACAAAACACACTGGCAATCCTTTGAAATGCCTCACTTAGCAACAAAGTCATGATGCTGCCCACTTGTAGCAGCCATGTTAAGGTCCATTCCCTTCTGTGTTCCTAGATGCAGTCTCCTACAATTGCTAGATTTGTCCTCACATCCATTCTCTCAAGTGCTACAGAAACATAAAGCAAGAGCAACCATACATGGGTTTCAATTTGTGCCATGAATTACATACTAGGCTTACACAGCTAAGTTTCTTAATTCACCTTCTCAGTCAGCAGAAAATCTCATTCCTACCAGGTAAATAATGGTTTACAATCAGACCAAGGCTCTGGCTATTGCTTGTTTTGCATTCCTAGCCAACTAGTTGAGACAGCCCAGCAGGGAGGGGTATTCCAATGGCACCTATCTGCACAACAGCATGAAACTACACCAAACAGAATTCCAGGGGTGCTCAGATTGTATCAGGACTGAGGGATATGAGAAGCTCTCACAGGTGAATTTATATTCCTCAAAAGCCCTGTTTTAAGAGGAGGGAAACATCAAGCAATTCTCACTCCAATTCATTATCATCTGGGAAAAGTAAACAGACCTTTAAAGATGGCTTGTCTAAAGGACTGGATCCCAGCTCCAGGAGCTGTGACTCATCCTGGCAGAGAACTTAAGAAGGCTGCTAACAGACTGGAAGGCTGAAGCTACCTTAAAGCCAAACCAGAATGGGAATTAGCTATTAAACATGTTATTGTTCCATTTCTTTGAATCTCTCCAAGCCTCTTAAGTTTTCCTTTACTTTTTTTTTCAATCCTTCCTCCATTTGTTTAATGTGGAAAGTGATCCCAGCACAGCTGACAAACCTCAGGCATCCACTGGCAAAGGAACAGCAAATCCATCACATTATGTTGGCTTTTGCTCAAGTAGACCCCCCTGAACTAAGCTGGGAAATAACAATACTAGTTCAGTAACTTGTAAGGTTGGGATACTCTTAAGATTATGGTTAGAAGTTCTGGTCAACAACTTCTGATGAGAAGCACCCATACTGAACTTCATTCATATAGTCTTACAGGAAAAATAAGAGGTCTCCATAGCACAGGTTCCTAAAGCTTGGGAACTGATGATGACACTTGTACAGGTCAAACCAAAGAGGTTTGACCAAACCAAACACTTCAGCAGCAGCTCCTGACTTTTTGCCTGCATACAGGCACTAAGCTACAGTGCAATGATTATGGCCAGATGAGATAATTGGCACTTTCTGTTGTGTGCAGCAGGGCTGCCAGGTCTCCACCTGCTCCGTAAGCCATGCCAACACCTCGACCTGTACTTCTGGCTTTAGATGCCGCAGCAGCACCCAGGCAAGGGAGTGGTAGGAAACATGGGCTCATTAGGGTGGAATTTAATTTAGGTGGACAAAGGAATGCAGCAGAGGTCCTAGTCAGTGGGTGTGAAGAAGGTAAGGATGGGGAGCTGGAGTCTTCTTTGAAAGGGTGGAGGGATAAAGGTGTGCAATGAAAACAACCAAGAGGAAAGGATGCCATGTTTCCTCCCACTACATTCCAGGCCATACACAGCTCTCAGCTGGCATCACATAAGTGCTCTACATAAACCAGCCAGCACAATTGAGTTCCTCAAAACTGCCCAACACAATGAGGCTGTACTGACTGTAAAATTGTTGCCCATCTCCTCAAGAGTCACCTACCAAGATATCTAAAGAAATTACTTGTTCCATACTGGAAAATGTAGGAAAAAAGTCAAGGGGTAAAAAACAAGAGGATGAATATCTAGAGAATCAGGAAAATGGAAAAGACTTCACAACACAGGGAAAAAACCCATATGTCTTTAAGAACAGTTGAAAGAGGAATCCCAGAAAATCCCATGTAATGAAAGAGGTAAAAAAATGGGATTATACACTTTTTTTCAGGGCAGAAACTACAATTTCAGTAATGCTTTAAAGTTAGGCATGGCTGCAATTTCCCTGTATTATAGTACCTGTTTTCCTGATGGTGGAATTGCACTGGGGGAATCAAACCAATGTTTATTAGACTGTTTTGGTTAAGCTATTAACAGAATTGAGCAGGTTTTATTAATAGCCAATGAGTATTCAGAGAGTGTATCCAGTTCTCCCAGTCCCACAACCCCTCATGTTATCCTGCTCCAGTGATACTCAGGAGGCCAAGCCCAGCCAGGAGACTGGACTGGTGACCACTGGCCTTCAGGTAGGCAATCAGGAAGTCCCTCAGGGGGTTTCTTGTTTCACAGTGTATATACAGCCCTGTAGCCTGTTTGCCACTTTCTCAGATGCAGTTGAGTTACACAACTTGCTGTTGATGCTAGCGTGTGCTGGTGGAGGCCTTGGACAGGTTTGACAGACTCATGCTGTTCAGATTATATGGGTTCTTGGGATGCTCAGTGAACTCAACAGGACTAGTGCTCTTCAGGGCGTATCTGGCCTCAGGAGGTTTTCACCTACTGCCTTCTCTGACCATACTTTCTCTCCCTGTGAACTTATTTTCTGGTAGCTGTTGCTACATCCACAAACTTAATTACCTGTTGAATCCATTCACACAAACTGACACAGAGGAGCTTCTGTGACAATATCCCTTGAGATGCTGTAAAAATATTAATTCCATCTTGAATGAATACTAGCTAATAAAACACTCCCACAAAGGATTGGGCAAAAGGGATGTGAGAAAACAAACAAAGTAAAGCAACTAAGTGAAAAAAGGACAGTATAGCAGAAGCAATCTGCAGAAAACAAGGTACAACACATCTAGAAGCACTACATACAGTCATACTATGAAAAGTAGTGCCTATAGATGTTAGCTTGAAGGACCAAGGAGGAAAAGTTAGGATAGAATGTTATTAACATGGTTTAAATCAAATGTCTTTAGTACACTTGATGATGTATTTTCAAAGCTTTGTCTCCAGGAACTGTATTTCCCATGTGAGCACAGAGCTGCCTTCTGCTACTCTGTTTCAGGATGGTTTTCTCCACACTGAAAAGATCTTTTTTCCTACCTGCCCCCCTCCTCCTTGCTGAGGACTGAGAATATGATGTTGCATTAAAGTTATTTGCAATATACCCTGACAGTCACCTATTATTTCCTCAAATATCTTCAGTGGTTGCAGACAACAGCTTCAAAACCTGCTTATTTTTAGCAACTCAAAGAATTCAAGCAAACTCCTTGTGGCTGCTATCCAAGTATTTACTGAGTGGAGAACAGCTTGACAAATTACAGAAATGGACAAACTAAGCATAAATCAGAAAACAGTGTATATCACTATTTAGATGATGCTTTCCTGTGGAAAAGGTGAACTGAAAGGTTAATTTTAAGGCTTCTAGCATCAAAGGAAAGAACTGCTCTTTTTATGAGCTGGGCATGATTCATAAAAACCAAAACAAAACCCCCCATACACTTCAGAGTTTGGCAGATTTCTCAATTTACTGTTAACTTAACAGCCCAACCCTATGCTGTCTCACTGTTCAAGGCTAACCCTTCTGCACCTATTCAGGACTGTGCTCTGCAATAGAATATGGAAGGCAGAAAGACAAAACTCAAAGCAAAGAAATCAAGTAACAGCTGAGTTTGGCACAATCTCCAGCTCCAAACCATGAGAAACCTATTTTGACCTGGAGTGCTTCACAAGGAAGGCAGTCCCAGAAGATTCAATATGCTGATACCGAGCATACAACAGTTTCCCACCTGTTTTGCTCTTGCCATTTCCAACACAGCTTTGTCCCACTTCTGCTTCTCTGCCAGTGCTCTGATTCCAAGTCACCTGTTGGCATGAAAAAGGTCCTAGAGACTTCTTTGTAAAACTGTTCCCTCCCTCTCATTTACAAAGCAACCAATCTTTTTTTTGGTCATTTACATATAAAGTAAATACAAGCATGTCCTGCTTAGTAGGAAAGAATATGCATCCTTTTTCAAGACAGCATCTATGCTGCTTGGGAAGCAACTAGATTTTTCTCCCTATAAAGCAGTGACGAAATTCTGTTGCCCTCTCCTCTCCCTCCTCTGCCATTTGTAAATTAGAGTTTCCAAGATCCAAGTGCCTTGGGCACAATGTGGGGTTCAAAGCTCCAGCCAACTTGCAGTGTGACACTTAAAACCTTTTTTCAGCAGGCTATCTGCCCTCCTCCTAATAACAAATACCTTGCCTGTTTTCCTGCCTAGTAATTTTGTGATGCAGTAATTATCTTCCAGCTTGAAAAGGGTGTAGCAGAGCTCAGTTCATATGATTCTAGCTAGTGACACAGATTTGGCAAACTTTATTTTTCAGCATCACAAGCAATGCCAAACCAGTATATCAAGCATAAGATGGCAGACCTAATAGCACAAACAGATGAGAATGTGCATTTATCATTCTTCATGTTTAGCAGCAGGCTGTCACATTACTTAGCCCTATTTCAACCAAAAAAAGTTTGTTTTCTCAAAAAGGAGCAAAGAGATAATTTTCCTTCCATTATTGGAGGCATTGTTTTCTTTAAGGTTTGGTTCGTAGTCATTGATGTCTGCATTTCAATTTCTGTTGGTTCGTAGTCATTGATGTCTGCATTTCAATTTCTATCACACTAACTAAACGTGCGTTCTACTTGCTCAGTCAGCGTCTATGTCTGTTGGCTTCTGCATCCAACACAATCACCAGTTCTGCTAGGCACCTCTCTCTGGATTGCACACTGGACTGCAGTTTACTACTAATGCACTTCTGTGTGCGCTAATGTATTATGCATTTTGATTTCTCGTAGGTATTATACCATCTTATAATGCACTTGGTTTAAGAGTAATTAGGCTTGATCAGGTTTCTATTTTGTTTCATACACTAGAATCACTTGACATATTTATTTTTAATACTTCCTTTTTAGTAAACAAAGTTAGGCTGTGGTGATGCATATGTTTTATAGTGAGGCAGGAAAAGCCAGCACTGACTAAGGTTTCACATTATGAAGAATTTGGCAATAATATTGCTTTAAGGCATTCCAGTCTTAACTGTTTACTCCTTATTTATATATCTGAGCTTCTCTTTGTTTTGCTGGATCAACTCTGAATCCAATCCTCCCTGAAGCAGATGCAGAAAGGGATCTAATTTCAAAGTTCCTTGTTTTCTTTTTTCTTCCAGATTAAAAAAACCTAGAAATAAATCTGGGACAACTCCCTGTTTCAGTACACAGCATGGCCCCATCAACAGTTGGGTTGGCACAACTGGGAGAGCAGGATCTCACTTGCTGGTATTGCTGGCCAGAAACAAGTACAGAGGAAAACCCCACTGAGTGGGCTGGAATATTAAGCCTTAAAAACAGACACAAGCTCCTCAGATGTGATTTACAGTGTCAGGTATGGTCTGGAGACTAGTGGGTACTCAGCTATGGCAGAATGCTCATCAGCTTTTCCCTATTCAACATAGAAGGACTAAGAGACGTGGATGACAGCTAGCAGCAACTGCTTCAGTCCAGGTCAACTCACCACCAGTTTTCAGTATATTTATCACTTCCTGTGCCCAGCTTTAAGCCTCATTTGTAGCTGAATTTTTATAGGCTAACTAGCAACTTACAGTAAAAAAGAAAGGTCAAGGAAAAAGCATTAAAGTATACATCCAGAGTTCAAGCTCCCTAAAGCTCTGACTGTGTTTTGACCCAAGACATTTTCTGATGCTTTTTTAAGACAAAAAAACCCAACAACCCTGAAGTTTAACATAAGGAACCCCAATGGCATAATAATATGTTGAATTCTTTGAAAACAAGCCTGCTGAGCAAGTATGATAGGAAGTGCCCAAAGATAAACCACAACGCTTCCATAGAAGTGTTATCCAGGCAGCTGCAGCAAACTGCAAGACTCTCAGAACTGCTTCAGGGATACAAAAAGTACCAGCTTTGGGACTAGGAAAATATTTAGAAGAACAAGTTGGTTTAAGGGCTTTAAGTCAAGGTGTAACTTTTATTTAAATGACACCCTTCAATGTAATCCATACACTTCTAGATATGCCTGAGAGAAACGTAGGCAGCTCAGTTAGGGTGCCTGAGATTATATGGGCCTCCTCTACTGTGGGATTACTTTTGGATCTCTCTTTATAGTGAGTGGAGAAAATTAAACTCATGAGAATATTCAGAAAAAATCAATTAGATGGCCACATAGAGGGGGATAAATGCTCCTACCAACCCTTTTTTCTAACATACTGCTCTACTACAAGCACATGACCATACCTGCAAATTGTCCAGATTATGAACAATCTGGTCTTTAAATTAGAGAATTCAGTAGCTTTCTTTATAAAGTAAAAATACCCTCTAAACCAGTGCAACGTTCACTACGTATGCTTACTTCCAATCAGGAAAGAGGCAAGGACAGGCCTGGAAAGCAAGTATGTCCTGGGAGAGAATGACCTTGATGGGTGCTGATTAGCTGGAGACCAATTTCAGAAGAGAAAAAAAGACCTAGGGGTTTTGGTGGACAACAAATTAAAACATTCAGCTGTATGCCCCTGTGGTAGAGAAGGAGAACGCTACAGTGGTCTGGGTTTGCAGATTTAGGGCAGTAATTATACCCTTGTATTCAGGGCTTGCAAAAGTGAAGTACATATGTACTGAGGAGCCACAAATCAGTGACAAACATACTGGAGTCTAGTCTACTCTACCGAGATAGTTAAGCAGCTGAAGCACATGAGGCAGGAGAGGCTGAATTTGGCTTATCCAGCCTGAAGAAGAGAAGGATTAAGGTGTGGGGGGATGTATCATTGCAGCCCACAGTTACCTAAGGGAAGGGTATGGAGAAGATGGCAGCCACAATCTTCTCAAAGGCACGCACTGACATTGTAAGAGGCAACAGGCAAGTTTCAACAGGACAAATCCTGATTACATGTTAGGAAAAGTGTTTTCATCACAAGGGTGGTTGAACATTGGGTCCAGTGAGGCTGGAAAGTCTGAATGTCTTTGAGATACTCAGAGCTCAACAAGTTCCCTAGCAACCCAATCTGTTTGGGATGGCTTTGAACAGGAGTTGGACAAGATGATCTCTTTCATCCAAGGATTCCATTTCAAAGTATCATCACTGCAGCTTGCTCATTGCCTGATTGCCTTACCCAGGAAAGAAATGTTAGGTTATTGGACTGCCATCTCAGCAGTCTGGCGTGACTTTCTGTGCCTCAAGGTCCTGAGCAAAAAGATTGCACTAATTCAAGGATGTAAAGATAGATTCCAATATCTGTAGCAATAGTGAAAACAGCTGAAGTCTTGTGTCTTGATTTTTATTTCCGCTCTTAAGAATCTGAATGTATAATATATAAATATATTTATGACACACAATATCCTAACATACAAATCTAACCCCAAAAATCTTTCTCTTTACAACACTGGCAAAGCAGATGATAGAGTTCTTGGACTCCTCTCTTGTAAGCAGAATGGATTACTTGCAGTTACAGATATACAAATCTGTGAAGGCTGTAAAGCCATAGTTTGTGGAGATGTCCACAGACTATATGTGTGAGCCTCTGATTAGATAAGGTGCTCACATGACTGAAGATACATTGAAGCATCACCTCATTTGTCCTGCACAGATTACCTCATGTGCTCCAGGTCATAAACCAAAAGCCAAAAAAGCTTGAGTGTCTTCCTCCCTTATTTTCACCTAATCAATCCCAACCAACCAGTTTTCCTAGGTGGCATGTAAGAATCCCTTTTCCATAGATTCACAGTGTGACAATCATCCCCGGGTACCAATCTCTGCTGACAGAACTATGTTTATCTTTTACACTACTTAATCAGTGGAGAAAAGTGGTCCCAAAGACAGTCACAGCCAGGTGGTCATGAAACTCTCTGGAAGAGCATGTTTTAAGCCTTCTCCAAGCTGCTGAGAGGCAGATCCCATTTAGTATCTCATGTTTTGAGTCAATCCTTTAGGTATCCTCATCTACAAGGTGGAGGAATGGAACACCATGACTTCACGCTCTTCTGCATGCATTTTGACTGAAAGCAGTCAGTGTCTGCTGTATTTGGTACAGGTAACATGATCTGTTGATAGGACTGTATCCCTTAGGGGAGTAGGCAGAGAAATGCTATTTGGTATTTATTAATGTTTCAAAATAGTGAGTGCTGGTTTGCTTACCCTACCCAGGTGACAGTAGCTCTGATCACAAGGAGAAGAACTTCATTGAGAAATATAATAGTTACCTACTTTCTCAGTAAGGATGAGGTCTATGAGAAACTGGGGGCAACCTTGCATCCTGCCTTCAAAATGGGAAAGCTAAAATGCACTGAGGACACTTGCATTGTGGTAATAACCCCACACAAGTAATTCAAGCCAAAATTGCAAAACCTGTATATTTGACAAAGGAGCAGAAAGTCAACTGAGCTTTTTGGATCTTGAGTGTTTATAGAGTTGGAAACTAGAAACAGGTCTCTATATTAACAGAAACAGTGTCACTGATGTGTTCTTCAGAGGACAACTGTATTTGAAAGTTGCATAAATGCCTTTTACTCCTACAGTTACAACAGCATTGCTACCTGATCACAGCTTGTGAATGTCAAGTTGAAGGAAAATATTCCAGTCTCTGAGATAAGAGTGACAGCTCGTTATCTCATCTAGGTACTCCATGATACTACACAATCAAAGCAAGTCATATGGGAGAGGGTTCAAAAGGTTGGCTGTCAAACTGCAACCCCTCAAGCTAACATTGCTTTGTTCTGAAAGGACAGTTTGTATTTGAAGTCTACCAAATCAGAAGTTTCTGTCTGGGCTGCATTTATGAGCTACAGTACTTCCTCCCAGAGATTGCAGTGCAAAGTTTACAGGAATTATTGTTTCTTTATGTTGTTCTGTAGACCAGAGTCACAGAACACAATGGACAAGTCCACTAACTCATTAAAAAAAGAGCTAATTGGGAAATTTCCAAGTTATTCTACATTATCAGATTGAAATTAAGCTTCCACCACATTCTGCTCTGGAAAGTTTTCCTTTAGCATACAGCCTCTAAGTGCTGATTTGGAGGAGCACTCAACTGTTTTCAGTAGTATACACAATTTAAGTGTAGATACTTCTCTCACTGCCTTTCCCAGACACTTACCATGTTTTCTGTTTGCTGTCCAAACTAAGCAAGAAAACTTACCACTTAACTGGAGAAAAGTGATACTTTGGACTGATTTGCCGTTTACATGCACACTATTTCCCTTGTAGGCTGAACTTTCTATGCTGGCCAGTTTTTCACATCCAGAAGGAAAAACGTTTTATCTTAGTGAGGGGAAACTCTGGCAGTTTTGGTGTTTGGACTTCTTATGTTGTTTTCTCTCTTCATAAACAGCAAACCCTGTGCAGAACAAGTCTTACTGTTTCTTCTCAGGCACGTGAAATCTACCCTGTGAAGATAAGCTTTCTTCAAAACTGTGCCACTTTCTGTAGCAGCAGCAGCCTCCTAAGTAGGTGCTCTTCTTTGGAGTGACCAGAGTGTCCTTCAGCTGAGCCTGAAAGGGTGCTTGGCACAGTTGTCTTGCATAAACTCACTCTGTATCCAGGGCTCTCAAGATGGCAACTATCAGATATTTTCATGCACAACTGCTTTAATAAGCAGTGATAGATACACAATACATGTGCAAAAGGTAAACATGTATTTTGGGTTTCCCCAGGCATGAGCTCATTTAGCAAAGCCCTTCTCTTTTTCAGCCAGATTAGTCAGCTATTGGAAGTCCCTGTAACAACGTATTACTGAACTGAACATGCCCAAGGTGAAGCAAGGTAGTAACTTGTGGAACAAATTAGTAGCTGAATAGCATCTGTAGTTGAAGCATTCAGCATCAGCTCAAGCCAATGAGGAGTTTATGTGTGCTTGTGGTATAAGTCCAATTTCTCTCCGTTTTTGGTAGTCAGCTTGCTTGTTAACTCACATGGCAAAAATGCAAGATTCAACCTACGCTTTCTCATAAGACTGATTTCCCTGCAGGGCCTGTCTCAGACTCCACTGCACTCTTCTGCAACTTTTACGCCCTTCCACTCCTGGTCAAAACATGCCACACCTTCCACATGAGTCAAGAGAGCAGGGCAGCATCTCTGGAAGGCAGCTGAGAGGAGAGCCCTGTTATGCTTCTGCAGACACAGTCCGGCAGCATCAGGCAGGATGCTCAGAGAAATGCAGTCTTGGTCAATGTTATTATTAGGAGACTTCAACAGGCGGCACTTGAGCTTGAATTAACCAGATCAGGCAAGGTCACTTCTGGTGAAGTATTCACAGGGACAAATGCTAATTCACCCGAATATTTAGTTAGCGTACGCAAGACAGCTGGAAGTCTTTGCAAGCGCTCAAAAATGACACTCTTTGGCACCTCATCAAACTAAATGCCTTTTGCCTGTTTGAGAGCACAATAATATCATTTTACTTCAGCATTATTCTTTTTTCCCCTCAATGTAATGCATTGGCTTTGAGAAATTGCTGTATCCCCGAGAAGACTGCCAGGGTTTAGCTTTCCTGCTCTCTTGTGATGATGACAAATAGATGTTGAAGTTTAATTTCCAAAATATGAGAATGATTGAGATAATGCATTTTGACAAACAAGATGTGCAAAGAATAATACAGCTGAAGCTGTCTCAGCTTTAACCAAGTGACACAATGTTACATTGGGAACTGCATCATTTTTAATCCCAGAAGTACTCCTGCTTTCTTTAAGAAATATTTATGACCTTTTCTTATTTGAAATGCCCTCTTCTTTCCCCTACAATTTCACACAGGAAAACTGGACATGCAAATCAGCATAACAGTTTTCTGACATGAAGAACTCGATAAATTCAGGAACACAAGTTGCTGCTGCTTTTACAGTTAATCTGGAATAAAGCCACATATTTTGGCAGTCCACATCCTGAAGAGGTGGGCCTGTCTCTGCTTGCTATCAATGGAAAGGCATTCAGTAGCACAGTGAGAGAATCTAACTCAGTTTTTATGTTTACACATGTACACAGAGCTATTTAACTGTTGTGGGGCTTAGCTGTGAGTGCATATGGGTGAGAGCTGGGAGTGAAACCCCTCTGGGGTCAGCATGACACACATGTGGACAACCGGAGATGCCCACGCAAAGCACTGGGCTTGTGCCAGAGACTAGAACCAAAAGGCAAGCCCAGCAAGAAGTGAAAATAAACTATCCTGGGAACAACAAGGTATGTCTTTAGAAGCCAAAACTTAGAGAATTAGACAAGATAAGAGGAGAGGGCCCTACTGCACAGGATACATCAGGCATGGAAGGTATATACTATTACAGAGCTTTAATCTCACCTATGAGATTTCCCTGCTGCTGGTAAGCGCTTTTTCTTCTCTCATATGTTTTTATATTCCAGTAAAATTGGCTTTGTGGGCTGGAAGCCTTTAACACCTCGCTCTCACTCTCACATAAAAGAGTGGGTGGTTCAACCATAAAGCTCAGGCCAGCTCCAGGCTCCTCTGCAGCACTCCGCAAGCACACAGACCGATACCCACTCCCACCAAATACTTATGAACAGGCCCAGCACTACCTTCCAGGGCTGGCCTGGACTGTCAGCGCTATAAGGGAAGAAATATCATTCAGTTTAACCCCAGATGTCTCTCTGAGCAAAGCTTTTCCTGCAATGCCAGGTTTTAGAAATGGGTTATCAAATGTAAAGAGGTCACCATGAAAATACATAAACACCACACTGCACAGTAGGGTGTATGCAGGAAATAACTCAGAGACTATACCCTGCACTAAGCAAACTTAGTGGATTTAGATGGATGCTTTTGGGCTACTACGTAACATACACATTTTATTTATGTCCTGCTGTGTATCACTGAATTAAATAAAATCTGGAATAAGGTCTCCTCAGTCAAGGATGGAAGGCAGCACTTTGCATTTCTTGCAGTGAACACTGTAACAAAGCAGCATCAGCTCCTCTGTGGCACATTGTTTTAATGGACAGAACTGTACCAGTAGCCACACGTTCCTTTCAAAGGAAGACAAGAGATATCACTACCATTTGTCAGACAAATGTTTCTTGTTGGCCTGCTCCACAGTCATATAATAAGATCCCTGTCATTTGACAAGCCCATCGTAGGATTTCTCTGTCTGGTTTTCTAACATGATCACATGTTGCCTGTAGTGCCTGCATCCCAGTGACAGATTATTGCTACAACAGAGATGGTACATTATCCTGAAGTCTTACACAGGTTGCTAATCACACCCTTTACCTGTTTTGGCCTTCAAGCATCTTACAAACACATCTCAAAAATGCTGTCTCAGGCCAAGTGACATCTGACTGGAAGTTGTATCTCTCAGTTTGCTATTTATATCTCAGTTTTCATTGTCTATTGCATCCTTTGCAGCTCCCTTTCCAGCTTGCACAAAACAGCTGAATTTTAGGCTTCTTCCTTGTGATGGAAATTGTTGCTTGCATGCATGATTGTCAGGTGGACAAAAACTGAGAAAAAATTAATCAAGCTTACAAGACTTATTGTTTAAACTCAGCAACTTTGCTTCACTTGACCTGAACTAGGACAACAGAACCAAATGATTCCTCTGACAGCGCTGCCCTCAGGAAAAAAAGACATTGGTGTTGCCATGCATGAATTAAGGAGGGAGAATTGAGAGCAAGACTTAATTTTAGCATCCACCCAAATAAGCTGAAGTTTTGTGCTTGAATTTTCTGGTAGCAAAAGTATTGATATGCAATGAGACTAACAGAATACCACATTGGAGTAATCCAGCTGTCAGTGTCAGTCTTCATAAATCACCTCAAAGAAATCAGTTACTAAGAGATTGTCATTGGCCATCTGCCTCTTAATTACTTAGCTCATCACCAAGAAGTTAACTTTGTGCACTTTCTGCATTTAGTACATATGTGGCTCCAAAAATCAAATCAGGAGAGGAAGATGGCACCCTAAGGTTTGTTGTTTGGCTACTCGAAAGCAACCTTTTAAATATTTGTCTAAAAGTGTCAAAAGTAAGAAGTAATTTGCCATAGAACAGTTAATGTCCCTTGACTCATTTGCGTTGACTAGCAGGTTAGTGTCAGAATGAAACTGGATAAGTATTTTATTCCATAAATATTGCTTTTCAAGTCAAACAATGGCAGGAGTCACTTTAATCCCTGCTTAGAATAGTGACCAAATTTACAAACACATGTTAAGCTATACAGCAATGTCAAACTCCACATTACCCACTTAAAAAAGCTCAAGATTTCTCCCCGATTCAGAAAACCCATCCAAAAGTATCCAAGAGCAGAAACATCTAAGATCCTCTGCCACTATTGACAGTATTTTCCTCTTCCTTCGTCTGCCATTTACTGTACTAATACAACAAAAGAAAATACAAATGTATTTCAATGTTTGGTCCACATCAGGCACTTAAAATAAATGCAATACAATTAAAAATACCTATGAATGATCTAACTGCAGCATGTCAACCTCCAGGAAGAATGGCAGCGGATAAAGCCAAGGGCACTCCCTGGCAGGAGACAGCTATTCTGTCAAACACGACTCCTCTCACCACAATCCAGCACAGCCACAATTTCTTACATATCAGTAAAAGCACATGGCAAAACCCAGAAATGACCATGCTGCTGAAGTTAAGCATCCCACAAGCTTAACATTGACAGCAAAAACTCCAAAGAAAAACCACAGCATTATCAAGGTGGAAAATGTGTCTAGTCAAACACAAGATGTGTTTATTTGCTCATGTCTACCAATCAGATTAAGTCAAAATGCTCTGACAGTCTCTCCAGCTTACATCATACACTTTTGCCCACAAGGCCATCACTCAGCTTTTTGCCAGCTACATTAATTTACAGTTTTGCTTACAGCTTGAAAAAGAGAATGCATCAACACCACCAGCTTGGTGCTGTTTGTGGAAACCATTACTCTGGTTATTTTTGCAGCAAGTGGTAGTTATACAAGTATAGTCTGGAGAACAACTGTTAGACTAGTGACCCTCAAAAAATACTTTCCATGTTTTTGGTGCAATGAGTAGCTAAAATATTAGTGAATGAATAACAAAAATACTAGTCTTATATGTTGAAGGCTCACAAGAGAAAACATACTACTCTGATCCAGTTATGTACAGATACAGTAATTGGAAGAAAGATTAACTTTTAAGGCACTTTTTTCCTGGTTGCTTATTAAGTTTTCAAAGAAGACTTTCTTCCATTTTCCCAAAGGCCTGAAAGGAGCTCCTAAAAAGTGTCTTCAAGGTTCATTCTGCTCTCCCCAATTCCTTATAATTCTGCTTTATCATCACACCAGTAGTAAGTCCAGAGCCAGGTAACCAGTGTAATAAGTATTTTTTATGCTGACCAGCATTCTTGACACATCCATGCTACACACCCTACATTGCTGCAATCACCTTTTGATACAAAACCTTTGGCTTCAGTTGATGATTATGAAAGGCTTCACTCACTCATCTTGTAACTGAAACAAACCTGTCTGTAGAATTGTTGTTCCAATATGAACACCAGTGTTCAATAGCAAACAAGCTTTTATAACATAATTTCATCAAGGGACATCCACAGTAACCCACAAGACCTCTGCTGGACAGAGTAACTTATGAACGGCGATATGCATGCATACATAAGGGAACAGTGATACAGTATAAAACAAAAAATTATGGCAGGATTCCTGGGTGTATCAAGAAGTCATGACTAAGTCACAGCAATTGTGCAACAAAGCATAGCATATTTGTTATTTTTATGCTTGAACACTTAATATTGGTGTGACTTATGAACAGCAGCACAATTACAACAGCCACTTTAACCTTAGTGTTGTGGACAGGTGGTGCAAATTAGCCCTCAAAGTCATTAGTCTTGAAAGCTTGACCACACTTATGACAAATAACAACCTCTCCAAACTCTAATAGGCTTGGGGATGGTTTTTGTTAAGGTTGTTTTTTTCTCCACTTCAGTTAATGTTACGGGAATACAAAACTACAGCAAATAATCAACTCTACATGGCAGAGGAAATACAGACCTTTGAAATTACACTGAGCTCTCTGTCACAGAAACACTATGTGTAAAAAAGAACTAAAGTAGTAAAGCAGACTCCATCACTTACCTGACCTTGCTGTTTCAAAGGCTCATTTGCAGAAACATCCCCACTATGGGAACTTCTATGAGACCTTGACATAGTAAGGCCTTTAAGATATTTTGTCCTTTAAGATAAATTCCTATTAAATAAAACTGCTAATTGTCATAAACTGGCAGAAAGGAGCTTTCCCCTAGCAAACTTCCTTTTATAAACCTCACATGGGTGTGGCTAAATGACTAGCTCCACCCTTCATCCCATTTAGAAACCCAGAGAGCCTATAAAAAGCTTCTCTGGACCAAGGTAATAATTTTGTCAACTTGTCATGTGCTCTGTTTAAAGAGAAACAGATTAGCTAGTTGATAGTTTCACAAGCCAATGGGGAAAACATGGATAGGTAAAATTAAAGATGTCTCTAATGTTTGCAGTTCCTGCAACACAGTCTATGGACATTTAGTGGGTGAGCTTGCTTGGTTGTTTGCTTTTTAGCAACACTGCTGTAACAACCTGAGGGAAGTCTAAAAGCTTTTAGTCATAATTTGGATTAAAGATGCATTATATTGAAAGCAAACATATCTGTGTACTTGCAGTAATTGATATTTGCATCACCTCTTAATTAGCCTTCACCACCAGTGAAGGCTTCTGTTTCCATCACTTATATCATCAAAATGATGCAAGATTAAAGCCCTTTGCATGTTATATTAAAGCACACACAAAGTCATAGAACGGTTCAGATTGGAAAGGACCTTAAAGAAAATCTAGTTCTACCCCCTCTGTCACAAGCAGGGGCACCTTCCACTAGACCAGGCTGCTCAAAGCCCTGTCCAACCTGGCCTTGAACAGTGCCAGGCATGGGGCAGCCACAACTTCTCTGAATAATCTGTTCCACTGTCTCACCACACTCACAATAAAGAATTTATTCCCAATGTTTAATCTAACTCTACCCTTTTTCAGTTTAAATCCACTCTCCCTTGTCTTGTAAATGGCCTTGTAAAAAGTCCTCATTCATCTTTTTTGTAGGCCATCTTTAGGCACTGGAAGCTGCTCTAAAGTATCCACGCAGCTTATCTTCTCCAGGCTGAACCACCCCAGCTCTCTCAGCCTGTCTTCACAGGGGAGATTCTCCAGCCCTCTGTATGCTTCCATGGCCCTTCTCTGGACTCACTCCAACAGATCCACAGGTAGATGATGTTAGTTGCTCTTCCCTTATCCACCAGTGCTGTAACCCCATCATAGAAGGCTACCAAACTTGTCAGGCATGACAAGTGAAGCCCTTAGTGAAGCCATGCTGACCACTACCAATCACCTCCTTATTTTCCATGTGCCATAGTCTCCAGGAGAAGATCCTCCATGATCTCGCCAAGCACCAAGGTGACTGGTCTGTCATTCCCCACGTCTTCTGATATTTCCTTTTTAAAGGTAGAGGTTATGTTTCCCCTTTTCCAGTCAGTGGGAATTTCATTGGACTGCCATGACTTCTCAAACATGATGGATAGTGCTTTAGCCATTTCAACCACCAGTTCCCTCAGAACCCGCAGATGTATTTCATCAGGTCTCATGGACTAGGGCACCTTCAGGTTCCTTAGATGGTCTTGAATCTGATCTCCTACAGAGGGCGATTCTTCATTCTCCCAGTCCATGCCTTTGCCTTCTGTGACATGGGTGGTGTGGCTGGAGCACTTCCCACTGAACACTGAGACAAAAACGTCTTTAAGTATTTTGGCCTTCTCCATGTTCTGGGTAACCAGGTCTCCCACTTCCTTCCAGAAAGAGAACACACTTTACCTAGTCTTCCTTTTATCACTGACATACCTATACAAGCTATTATTGTTGCCCTTGACATCCCTGGCCAGATTTAATTCTGTCAGGGTTTTTCTAACCTCATCTCTGGCTGCTTGAATGCCCTCACTGTGGAGAGATCATCAACAATAAAAACTAGAATCTGTTTTTTGTCCTCTAACTACTCTACATCTTAAAAAACCCCAACCAAACAAACAAAACCTCCACAGACCCCATACACCCTCAGCTTTATTTTTTCTGAAGACCTAATTAAAAAGGATGGTGTGATGGACTAGGATGTTGCCATTAAGGCAATATTGCCTGCAGAACTATGTATTCCCTTGGTGTGTAATACAAACACATCTAGATGTCTGCACTCAGGTTTTTGTACTGTCCCAACTGATAGGATTTGTATTTAAGAATACAAGTGTAAGGAACTGTAAGCATAATGCTTAAAGGGTTTTTCTTCCACTGAGTAGTTGAAGTTATCCTGGCACTCCTGCAGGATCTTGGGTGTGAAATCAGATTTCTTGAGGTGTTTGGCAGAAGCTCAACTATGCTTCTATCATCTGGGTTTGCTTTCAAGGGAGTGATTAGGAAATCATGTTCTTGTTAACAAGATCTGTGCAAGTAATGGCTATTATGCCCAACATTTCCTGTATTTAAGTTGAAGTGATTGTTTCATCTTGATATGAAGAGTTGAGGTATTTTCTTGAGAATTAGTACTTTGGGCCAAATCATAACTTTAAAAAGCATCACTAGAAGAACATTCATCCCTTTGCACAGTACCAGGACATTTCTGTCTGGAAATACTGCCTGCTCGTTAAAATATATGTATCTGTACAGAACTTTTACTATAAAATTAGAAAACAATATTGCCTGTGCTCTTTTTCCACGTCCCAGTGTGTCAGATGGAGGAAAAAAGATGCCTTCATCATAACAAGAAATTTTGCTTAATAAACTCCAGCATTCACTTTTCATTGCTTCTGTACTTCTGCAGGAAAGATAAAGCATTTTTACTTCAAAATCCATGTTTAAAGGACAGATACCCATGTCCCTTTCTGTGGCTAAAAGTCTGTAATCACATGCTCTGCTTTATGTGACTGCAAAAATTCTGCAGTGCTCTCCAAAGGGCAATAAAACTGTTTTGCCCTTTAAAAAAGTCCAATGATTCTGGGAAGAAGACAACATTTGGTGAGCTTACAAATAAAACATAATGTGCAAGAGTAAAGAAAGCAGTGCTATTCAAATGTGGAGCTGGGAGAAATATTGACGAGCTTGTTTTCTTTCCTACCACCTTCCAGAGGTGCGTATTATGGGCAGGCTTCCTCTCTATCCACTTCAGTGACAACTGACACAACAGGTCAGCTCTAAAATCCTTGGCTGAGTTCTCACTTCTTTTGCATTGATGTGGGTGAAATGAGGGGGAATATCACAGGAGATAGGCAAGACCAGAAATCAGGATATGAGTACTAGCATGTTGGGCTCAGTGCAGCCACCACTGTACTGATGGACTTCCCAGGCTGGGGCTTGAAACCATGCTCTGTTTAGAAATACAGGACTGGAAAGATACCAGAGATGGTGTATTAACTTTTAAAGGATCTGCCGTTTTAGCTGGTGGTGGCTATACCCCAATACTAAAACATGAAATAGTGAAACTGAGTATGCTCCCATCTGTAGCCGCTAGCAAAGAAAATCCAGAGAGAAAATGCTCAGTGCCTGGGATTCGCTCCTAACAAACTCCACACATGGAAAGACAATAAATAACTCATTTGCTGTCACCAACACTTTTTACAACTAGGAGGGGACACCTGCACTGCCTGCCAGAACTGCTCTATCGCTGTCAGACTGGCAAACACAGCATTATTCATGTAAGAGCCATCATGCTTTTTACTATCATGACCAGAAGAAATTGCTAAAGCTTAGTTGACCAGTTCGTATTTTAGCAGCTGAAACTAAGAGAGGTGAGTATACAGCTGCAACTAAGGGGCTAGCAGTTTAGTCCTTACTGAGGAGGCACTTCGGGCGTACCCATTTCCATTGATGCCATCTTGCTTTTGCCAGCTGCTACCATGCAAAGGCAAACCTTAAGACCACATTTCTTTCCTGAGCAAGGATGGTTGCAAGAACTCCTCTAAATGTGCCCATACTCAAAAAGGCATCAGTGTTAAAAGTATGGAATTAATCTGTCTGCTGACACTTCACGTTCAAGGGAAATTTAGACTGAGTTTTAGTCCCATTTTGTTCCACAATCTCCTGTATCGAAAGCTAATGGTTTGATAAAGCAGCAGGTTCAACTCCTGAATGCAGAGACTTCTTCTCACTCTGTGTGGTCAGGCACAGCATCTTCTGGCTCGGTTGCATGGCTGGGGTCAGGCTAACCTGAAAACCTGTGCTGTGCCCCTTTCCCGGTGCCCTGCCTTTCCTCCTGAACCCACAGCCAGGCTGGAACACACGTGTTCCTTGTCACACAGCAGCCAGGACCCTGCCAGGCTGGAACACATGTGCTCCTTGTCACACAGCACCCAGGACCCTGTCGGGGGAGGGAGGGTGCTGCGCAATGAGTGTTAACAGCATCACTGGCCAGTCATGAGCAGCATCCCACGTCACAAAGGCACACAGCACCGCTAACGGGCAGTCTCTGTGGCGCAATCGGTTAGCGCGTTCGGCTGTTAACCGAAAGGTTGGTGGTTCGAGCCCACCCAGGGACGCGCTCTTCTTTCTCTCCCCTTGAGAGAGGCGGGGTTGGAAC
>JBCJKH010048724.1:2845-16446 GCA_039877255.1 Loriculus beryllinus
GCACACCTTAGGCTTTGGCACACCTTAGGCTTTGGCACACCTTAGGCTTTGGCACACCTTAGGCTTTGGCACACCTTGGTCCACTAAAACCAGCAGCAGTCAAGTGACCCTGTGAGTGCTGCAGCACTGGCATTGCGATGCTTTGTTCAAGTGCTGACAGTTGATGGCAGGATGGGATTCCCAAATGTATTCTAGGCGCCAGTCAGTGCTACCAATTTTGGGTGATTACCATCCTGTGGGACGGCTGGAGGAAAACATCCTTTCTGCCTTGCTGGATTGCTCTGAGCTCCCACTCTAGTTGCTGCAATAGGTTGCTAATTTTGCTGTGCTAATGTTGCGATTGCTCAATTTTTCATGCCAGAAGTAAACCTGATTGTTGTGAGGCTCCTCTCTATAGATGATAATTCTGCTCTGACCTGGGTGCTGGCTTGGAGCCACAAGATTGAAGCATCTACATGATGTATCTTTGCTAATGTCTGAACTGCATTTTCACTGCCCCTGGCCTCTTATCTTCTAGTGTAAGGGTGACAAACAGAGGTGCATGCAGCAATTTCTGAATTCTGGAGGCCAAGGAGGTAAAGGTAGGCCTAGGCCATGCCTCTTATTGACTTCCAGGGCACTCAAAATGGGGAAGTAAAGAGGTTAAAGACATTTTAAAATGAGAGTAAGCGAATACTATCGTTGTTGGCAACTGGTAAGTACCCATTGGCACACTTTGGGGATACAACAGACATGCGTGGACCTTGTATTCCTCCCAGATAAGGAACAAAAGTTGAAAGAAACTTCCTACCTGGGGTAGGAATAAAGTCGAAGAGCAGTCAATAGATGAGAGTTCATGGGCAGATGTTCAACAAAGAATTTTAGATTACACAAGAAAGATGTTAGGGTCCACGGGAAGAGGAGGTGTCCTTGTAGTTTGTTATACCTGTAGCCAAAGGTCTTGGTGGGTAATTCGCTAGTGCATGGAGAGAAAAGGCCTAAAATACTTGTCCTAGACATGGGACATAGTATTCAGCTACCACCCGGCCCCACAGCGTACCTCAAATCTATGGTACTTCATTCACAATGGCTTATATTAGTAAAATAAAGGAAACAAAAATTCATTGTTTTGTCATGACTATAGCTATATGACTGGGGCAGGGCAAACACATAAATTGTTTCTATACAGACAAGCCTGAGGCTCTGGTGACCTCCCAGAGGAGAGGCAGCATTCCTGCCCAGCGTGTTCTGGGGGGTGGGAAGTGACTGCAGGGCTTCCTCAGGCTGTGACCCTCCCACCCTGCTGCAGGGGTCCGGATGCAGCCCCATGGTGCCCTGTGGTGCTGCCTGTCTCCTCCAGCACTGCTGGACTGTTGTCTCTGCCTTGCCAGTGCCTGGAGCTCAGCTCCTGCATCCTCAGCCCCATGTCCCAGCTGTCCCTGCCTGATAGCTTTCAAACCAGCTCCTTTGTGCTCAGTCTCATGTTGCCCCTCATACAGAAGCTGGATTTCTTCTAAATGTCTGCAGTGTGACCTGGTTATTTTTCCTGTCCTTCCTCGCCCTTCCTTTTAATAGTGTCTACAGAAAAGCTGGCAGAGGTTGGTTATATCAGTCATGCTGACTGATAGTGCTGTCTCTTCTCTGGGGATTCCTCCTTTTCTGTCCCTCCAGCATTCATTTCAGATTTAGCTATCAGCCCTCTAAAGACCGGGGTATTGCCTTTGTTCTGTGTTTGTACAGCACGGAGCACAGTGGAGTCCCCAGCTGTGACCGAGGTTCCCAGTGCCACAGTGATAAAAGTGAATAGATCAGTAACGAGAAGAGGCAGCTGCTTCCATCTAAAAAGATTCAGTTTTGGTGCTGATTTAAGTGAAATTGGATCTAAGGCTCCTCTTCTATTGCTGTTGCCAGTAGGGATTTATATTAAAATAAAGACGCAAACTTTAGACTGCATTGAAAGTTATGAAAATCGGAGTGGCGTTGCTATTTAATGCTGTTAGACTGTGTTAACCTGATGCTAAAGCAGATATATGAGCTTGCTAGATCCTTAATATAAAATTGCTGGGTTTCTGGCGGTAGCTGTGTTCCTGCATTTTTACAGAGCCTTGGGTAGGAGGCTGAGCCCACTGCACAGCATGGGATCACCCAAAGCTTTGCTGCTGGTGCTGGGAAGAAGACTTGGTGAGGAGCACCGCAGTGAACACGCGGTTCCTCTCTGAGGCGTCTCTTAGCACTGGAAGGCATCTGGGTGCTCTGATGTTGTGGTGATGGCTGATTGAAGTACTGCTTTGATGACTTTAAAATATTCCAGTGGCTATTATGAAAGAGATCACAAAAGAATTCACTGAGGTTAAACCTGAGAAATTTCATGCTGAAATGGAAATTTCTTGATGCTTCACATATATCAAGCTGTCTCACTACTGCAGTTCTCTTTGACACTGGCTATATCTTGCGTTTTCTTCCAAAGCACACTTCCCACCCACCCCCTCCAACCCTTTCATCTTCCAAGATAGGTCCACCTCCAGGTTCACATCACAGATGTGTAGCTGATGTTGCCGTGGTCTGCTTTGAGTCCTTTACTGAGACAGAATTTGAATCCATAGGTTACAGCAGTGACTGCGATATCCAATTTACCTGCTGTCTAAAAGACGGCCTGGTGTTACATTAGTTCCAGGTTGCCCAGCACAGGCTGCCATCGCATAATGGCAGCTGTCTTCCCCAGCTCCTTGCTGTTTAAATTACATATTATTATCTGTTTCCCATAGCCAAAAGGCTGAATCACTCCATGTTAGCTTTTAAATGGGAAGAAAGCAAAGCAAAATTTAAAAAGGCAGTGTTATGTAGTATGGTGTACTTGTGTGAAGTCTAGAGACAGTAGGCAAGGATCGGCATCCACTGGGCTGTGTGCTGTGTACTCATCACAAAAGGACTCTGCCCCTAAAGACCTTATGAGTATAACCCTAGGCAAAAATTGCTGCATGTTTTTCTTAACATTTTTCAGAGGCAAATCAGTCATCTTATGAAGAGCTGCTGTGCCAAAGCTGAGGCCTCAATGTGATCTTTGTTACGCTATCTTACAAGAATGTCAGTCTGAAGTACAGTCCTCAAAGCAACCTCAGCTGTGGAGTCACTTCTAATGTCTCTGCAGTCCATTCCCATTAGACTTCTTTAAAACATATTATTTTTAATCTGGGAAATAATTTGTCTTCTAGTCCTTTTTACTTACAATGATTCCACATAATTCCACTATAGTTCTTTCATCTCTTTGAAAATCTGGGATGGCTCCTATCTGGCTTTGGAAATACTGTCTTCAGACATCCTTATTAATTGATTCCTTACTCTGGCATGAGATAGGAAATGATGCTACTTCTCTCTCCCTGGGGAAATAGGAGCCAGCTCACATCTGTCCCATCTCCCTTTGTGCTTAGCCAGGCAAAGAATTGCTCATGTTTTGTGTTCTTTAGCACTGCCCGCTTATCTCCCTGCTCTCAGTATTTGGCTCTTTCTTGTAGTCTAAAGATTTTGCTATTACAGAGGGAGATTTTCTTCTATTATCCGCCTTATTTTCAAAAGCTCTTTAATCCTTTCATGAGTTTTACAGCAAAACTAGTCTACTGTGGTGTGTCTGAAGCGTTAGCTCCTCAGTGATGACATACAAGTGCGCAAAATTGCACCGGAGATGGATTTTGCCCACTGAAATTAGGTATATCAGGTTCATCTGAAATCTGCAGCTTCCAGTTTTTCCACTTTCCCAGCTAGACAAACACAGCCCCCTTTTCCTTCTTGGCTGATTATGTTCTCCTTAGGCTGTATTTCATGTTGCTTGAACCTGTTTCTGTCTTCACGTGTGTGGAGTTAGAACAATACAAAATCTGTAAAAGCCACTAAACCAGTTAGGTCTCATCTATCTGAATGCAAGCTTGCTGCCACTTGAGCTAATCTGTCTGTTTGCACAGCTTTTGCACCACAGGGTCAATCACCAGGTTTTGCCAGTTAAAGTCTTATTTTTGTCCTAGTTTCCAAGGCATTTCCCTGGCCTGGATCTAGTTACCTTAGGGATTAATTGATTCATCATGATTTTGACCTCCTGCACCATCCACTCCCCATGAAATGATGGGGCTGTCATGCCTGAAGCGAGAACGTTGTGTGTGACAGACAGCTTTCTTTGTGACTTGGCTGGGATCACAGGCTTCGCTTCTGAAAGATACCAGAATGGCAGGAATCTCAGCACAATATAGGACCCCTTTTTTTTTTTTTTCTAAAATCTGCTGTCTTAATCACAACCCTATTAGTACAAGATTTTATTATTCTTTGGGATTTGATTTTATTCCTGGGATCAGAGAGGAAGCCATTTATTCCTTTATTTTATCGTCTTTCTGACGTGTCACAAAGCAGTCTGAGATCACAGCATATAGAACAATATAGCTGTGTAATTGCAAGCAAAGCCAAAAAAACCTTGAATACACGATTGTCTCCCCTTTGCTGCTGATATATAAACTGTTGAGTGTAGGTAGAGTACATCCATCTTCCTTTTTTTAACACGAAAACAGCAGATGGGGCACACGGCTTTTTCTGAAAGGTTGTAGTGCGTGCAGCGGTGAGGATTGGCAGGGTTATTGTGTGTAAAGCCGGTGGGGGCTTTATCTTTGCTCAGATATAGTGGTTTGCTTCACATTTCCATTTTGATTAGCAATAATGATACAAAGGCAAATTTTCTACGCGAGGAAGAGCTGCTAATAAAGTGACCTTTCAAAATTAAGTAGCTCATTGAAGTGCCATGCTACAATAAGTGTATACAAGGCTGGTCCCAGCTGCGGCAGGCAGGGAAACTGGATGGGAATCTAGAGAAACGTGGAACGGGCAGCCTGAAGTGAATGAACGGCACATGGTGGCACAGCAATGGTAGCAGAGAGCAATGGTGCTGTTCCTAGCTCTGGAGGGGGTAATCTACATGCTTTGTCTTTGAAAGGATCTAAAAGAATGCAAGGCAGGGGCAGAGAGTGTTTCTAGGAAGGTTTCTGGCCGTGGGGTTGTGCAGTTAAGGGACTCTGCTATTGTCCTGACAGTGCTGTAACATCAGCTGTGCTTGGGTGCTGTTGGGAATGTGTTTGCGTGGCTTTACTCATGGTAAACACAGTATAGCTTTGGAGCTATTTTGTGGATTCCTCTTGGATACAGGTGGAGAGCACTTAATACCACGCTGGTCCTAATTCAGAACCCTGGTTTCTATGTAGGAATTATTTGCCGTTAAACTCCAGCTACGCAGCCTTTGGCAAGAGACATGAATCAATTTGTCCAGCTTTTCTTTTCTGTTTTGTCTCTGTGTGAAGGCTGATGCCCAGTGTGTGCCAAGGGGGCCTTTCAGACCCAATAATGCGCCCTTGTGTCTCGTAGCATGCGTGGAATTTGCATAGGCTGTGCTGGGACAGGCAGGTTTCTTTTGTTGCTGGAAACAAGGAGCAAGTTCTTTTCCCTGTCTCTGCTTCCTAATGCCTCTCCAAAAGCTCTCAGCACTCATGTAAGAAATTTACTTTTTATCTATTTATTTCTGAATTAAATGTTGTTAAACTTTCTGTGACTCGTACCAGGGGCTGTGCAGAGGAGTCCTGTCAGTCTGTTCTAGCTGATGAAATCGTTTAATTTCCGTTTTCTGAATCTAGATAGCTAATTGTCATAGAGAGCAGATAATCTGTGATGCTTGATGTAACTGCTGCAAAGTATTTGCATATCTTCTCTGTGGGGAAACAAAACTGCTAGTGAGTGAGTAACAGTGCACGGATCATTGCAGGCAGGGTCACTGGGCCTATACACTTGCTATTAACCCTTCTCAGGATCTGTATTGCCACAGGATGAGTTGTCATGGGTTTCAGGCCAAGGGCTCGCTCCACACTATGTGCAGAGCCGGCACTTGTTTGTGCGCTGTAGCCCTGTGCAGTGAGAGGCAAATACGATCAGATCGATTGGCAGTTGCTTTTTGGCAGCTGATACCGAGCTGTTGCATTTTGGTCCTGATTTCTTGCAGATAAGGACCTGCCGAACACCAGGCTGGGAGGTGCTCAGGAAAACGTGGCCCCCATTTGGAGCCGGCAGCACGCTCCCTAGGCCACTGCACCATGCAGCCAGGAGCCTTTAAGAGCTCCCCATAATTTCAGATGACCTGGCAGGCTGCCTTGCAATCTGCCTCCCAGACTTTCCTCCTCACTGTCCTCTTGAAGGAGACTTTGACATCCGTGGGGAGCAATGGCAAGGGGAGAGGGTTTTGTACGGGTTCTCACAATGCAAGCGTTGCTGAGAGCCGGGTTTCCTCCAATTTCAGCAAATCTGAAATCTCCTTGTGGAGCCCGAGTCACAGCTTTCATTCTCTCATTCTGATCATGCTTTCGGGAAGCCGCACCAAGGTGGTCTTCAGGTCACAGATGTACAGCAGTAGCTCAGATAACTGTTGGGCTCGCAGATAAGGCGTGGAGGCACGCTGGAGTTCAGGTGACCTGTCAGTTCATGCTTTAATATCCTCCCATTCATCAGCCACCATTGATTTACATCAGAACAATAAGTTACTGAGATCTCTGAACCAGTGGCTGAAGTGCTCTGTTGCTTGAACCAAAGAATGTAAGGTCCAGTGGGTTGCAGATGCTTTTGGTGTCAGACGTGCTGAGCAGTGACTACAGATGCCCACTGTGGTCTGAACACAGTGATGTGGCCTCCATCCCTCAGCAGAGGAGAGGCAGGTCAAGGGGCTCTGGTGTTATGTGGGAAAGCTTTGGAAGGAAAGCCTTTGGCAGGTAATCAGCAGAGCACGCTCTTTCTTTTCACTTCTAAGGGACTTATGTGGTTGGAGGGGCATTTCTGTTACCTGTGTTCGGTTAAAGCTCACAGCTAAGGAGGGATGTTGGAACTGTGGAGAGCCAATGATTAAAGGGTTGGGGAATGTCACACAGTGAAAGCATGCAGCATGTGTAAGCTGGGTGGGTAGGCAGCCTCCACCCAGAGCCCTGGAATAACTGGCACACAGTACTTTATAGTATGGCACCAGGGCAGTAGCTTGTGGCTGGAGAATAATGACACTAATACTCACATTTAAGTAAAAGAGGGACAGGAGAAGCAAGCTGGGCAACTCTAGCCTGTAAGCTGGGCTTCAGAGGTGCGTGAGTGTTTGAAACACTGGTGGGAAGATGCTGAGGGAAGACCTAGAGGTAGATGAAAGTTGGGATAAGCTTCGAGTATGAGCATTAAAAGCACTGATTAACCTGAGATATCTCTTTGATAATCTCTTTATTTTGATTCTAGACATGATAAATGCAGCTTACCTAACCTCTGGTAAGGCTAAGTATCTGTTACAGACAACGCTCAGCAGAGTGGTGTCTCAGACACATCCCTTTTCCCATGCCACATGAGAAATGGAAAAGCAGACACCAGTACAGAATGCCTGCTTCAGGACAGCCTGAAGAAGAGACAAGAACTGGCTGAGCCAGAAAGAGATGTTTTAGGAAAAAGGCTACTAGGGGTTCTCAAAGACTGTGTAGCTGACTCCATGCTCACTCCACAGTCGGGAGTGCATAGCTGGGCAGTTATTGTAGGTGGCTGAAAGCAGTAACCAAATTGTAGGCAGTTTGTCGCCTGAGAGGGCTTGACCACATCCCTAGAACTGTGGATCAGTGTCACTGTGTGTTTATGATCTTAAAGTTCCGGGGCATTTGAACTATCTATGTGTTGATAGGAAAGTAGGGATGATGGAATGGCAATGGGAAATGGGGAGTATAAGCTGTCCATGAAAAAATTTAGATTGGGATTTAGGCTTTTAGGACACTGGGAGTGAATTTCTGGGGAGGAAGGCAGAAAGAACCAAACTTATTTACAACTGGGAGTGGTAAGTCAACGTAAAGTATTGGGTGTCATCAGCCTGAGCTGGCAGGATATAGATGCAGTGAAAAGTCCTACTTGGGTGTTGCCATGTGTTGCCTGTTACCATCACACTACGGAGTGCTAGTCTTGGGCTGTGTTGTACAGGCAGGCCAGAAATGGTTTTGCTCCAAAGGGAAATGTAAGTGCAGTGCACTGCACTTAACTCTCACTAAAGACAGACAGTACTGTTGGTGTTGACTGGTGGCTCCTGTGTCGGCAGATGTCTCCTTCAGGGCAGACCAGCTGGCTGTAAAAATCAATGTAATGAGGAGTTACTGTGGGGTTTTTTTTCTCCTTCCCTCTTTTCCAGTGATGCCATCTGCAGTTTTGTCATCTGCAATGATTCCTCCCTCCGCAGCCAGCCCATCATCTTCAACCCTGACTTCTTTGTGGAAAAGCTGCGCCACGAAAAACCAGAGGTGTTCACAGAGCTGGTTGTCAGCAACATTACCAGGCTCATTGACTTGCCTGGGGCAGAGCTTGCCCAGCTAATGGGAGAGGAAGACCCAAAGCTGCCTGGAGCAAACAGCACAGCCTCTGGATTTTTTCGTTCTCTGATGTCTCTGAAGCGAAAGGGTGAGTATGGCATGATGCCTGGTGCCCACATTTAGGGTGATGCTGGCTGTCATCATCTGTTACACGTAGCTTACAAAACTTCCAGTGCAGGCCTGTTGTTTTGAGCTTGTGTTGAATGCTTAATACTATAGGGCTTTAATCTCTGGGCATGGCACCTCTGGAAAGGAGCAAATAGCCAGGAAGTTCACCCTGGAAATGTCCTGCCACTTCGAGAGTACCCTCCTCCTGGGGGTTATTGCTGTGGTTTCTGATAGGCTGGCTTTGATGGTGTGCTCAGTGCAGTGCATGCCACCAAGATACAGCTTTGGTCCCTAAGTGTTTCTGGTCTGGCTTGGATAGCACTGAGCTGGAGAGGGGTGCCTGAGCAAGTTGCAGGTTCTTCCAACACGCACCAAGATGTCCTTGTCTCTCTGCTTGTCTATGGGAGTCCATACTCTGTTTTCCTTAAATCATTAGCTTTCTTTGTAAGTGACAGAATATCAGTAAAGGCTGAGAGCATCAAGCTCTATGAAGAACAATAACACCCCGGTTTTCCAGACCACTGACTTCACTCAGTGCCCACTGTTTCCTTCAGTTGCTGTCCCACATCTCTGGAAGGTCTTGTCTGAGCAGCTCAAAAATCTGTAAGCATCTCCTATTCAAATGCCAGTGTTGCTCTGATCCACATCCCAATCCAGTGAGTCAGTGGCAAAGCTCTGCAGATTGATGCTGTTCAAGCCCAGAGTCAGCCCTGAGAGATAACATATTTCTCTTTCACACTGAGGCAAAATTCAGCTGGAGTTTTCCTCTGGTAAACTGACTATTCTTATCTTTTCTTTCAAGTTCAGCTCTCTTGGTTATGAAACATTAGCCCTAGGCCTCTTCTCAGAAGTCTGAGATTTGCTTTTGAGCACAATTGTGTTCAGATCTTCTCTTCAAATCACTGTTTTGCTGTAACTAAAAGTCTGGTATAGGTGTCTGTGTGCCTTCTTCCACCTCTGCCCACACTCAAGGGGAGCCTGGTTCTCCCAGTAAGTTCAGTTAAACCTCTCACTCATCTAGACAGAAACTGCCTCCATCTGGGCTCCTCTCACATCCCTCATCAGCTCTGGTTTCCTAGCTAGACTGGCTGTCTGCTGGCAGAGAAGCTGTGGGTAGCTGCCTTCAGATGTTGGCAGCCTGAGGTTGAACACTTCTAATTAGCCTTCCCTTTCCTTTGAGCAATTTTGCTATTGTGAGTACCTCTGAGAAGGGAGCTATCACTATGCCCTAGTATGGCTTTTTCTTTTTTTCTTATTCAACCCTCATATAGTTTCTCTAAGTGTTTCTCACTCAACCAAACCTATCCCTCTACTCTGTTTCGTTAGGACAAGGTCTGCAGCCCCACTGCTCAGGCTGAATTTTCTGGTGATAACTTCAGTCCCCCATTCCTGGCTCAACCAGTAAGGACCTAGTAGGTACACTCCCCCTGGGCTGGACAGCACTGCAGGGGAAAATACAATACAGCAAGTGAAGTCCTTTTCACCCTTAGGTGAGAATTATTCAGTATTGCCATCTTGCCTTGCTGCTCCATAATAACAGGTCTTCATGCTGCCCTAAACTGAAGATAGACTGTGCTTGTACCTGGTAGCGCTCCTGCCTCTGTTCTCAGAGAGTAGCAGGACACTTTTCACTTGACAAGCAGAAATGAATGAGTAACCAAGTTGAAAGTGTTCTCCTGGTGTGCATAGAAACTTCCATGTGTTTGTCAAAACTCCTCTAGCAGAGGCCTGTGAGCCTTCTCTAGCTCGTGTTTTTATATTATCTGTACTTTGCTGGAGCACTGCTCTTATCAGACCTGACATCTCCTGCTAACTCTCTTCCCCAAGAGCTCCGCTTTTCCCCATTCAGCCGTCTCCATGGCCATGTGTCTCGCTACAGCTAGGGCGAGCAGATGTTTCCAAGTCTGCTGGCTGCACTCCCGGGCTGCAATGGCAGCGTCTCCCTGCATTGACAGGCAGTGTCTGTGAACTCCTTGGCTGAACTCTGGGAAAAAGAAGTTTGTGCCTGCAGAGAAAATCAGTTTCATGTACTGTGTGTTTTATCTTGGAGCCATCATTTGTTTTTCTTCGTGTTAGGGACCAGCTAGTACAAACAGGTTTTATTTCTTCAAAGCCAGAGGCTGAGGACCATAGAGCTCAGAACTGATCAGACTGCAAAGACTTACAACATCTTTGAGCATCAGGAAACTCAATCTCATGCTGCTTCTTAGTTTCAGAAGCAATCATACAATAACATCTAAGCCTTCCATAACTCAACATCCGTTCTCCAAACACAGCCTTCAAGTTTCTTTGAGAATCTAATTCTCATTCAGATATCAACTTCTGACTTCAAAAGTAAATATAATTTGCCAGGCCCTGCATGTCTCAAGATGGATTTTCCTCTTCTCTTCCTGGCCACTATTGATTCTACCTATTGAATGTCTAATGAGTTCAGTTTTCTTCAAGGACGAGAATCTTTTGCCAGCTGTTCTATCCCTTCACACTCAGGCCTTTCAGATTTTATGTGTGGATCAAGAGCTCACATCACCCTCCTTTCTCCTGCAGGACTGAAGCATGCTCATTATCAGAGGGAGGTCAGAAAATTCTTAATTTAACAGGATGCTGAAGTTCCTGGTGGCTTCCTGTGTATTTCAGAAGTCCTAGAAGAAAGCAGAACATTCTTTAGGCGGAATAAATTTAGTTGCAGAGGAAGGCTGCTGAAGAAGTGCACAGGGTTAACCAGGTCTTTCCACATGCTGTGAGCATCAGCACCACAGAATAGTATCGTCTGCAGTACAACAGACCAAAAGCTAGTAAAATCAAAATGTATTATGGGAGGGGAAAGGCAAGAGAAAGCTTGTCGGGGACATAGCTTTTATCAGACCAGCCAATGCACTGTTTGGGTTGATGGGCTATCAGTTGTAAGAAGGGCAATCTTCAGCCACAGAAAGCTGGGGTGCAGATGGCCAACTTGCCCTCAGAAGTGGCCCATGCTCCTGTCAGCCTCATCATGGAGAAGGGAGGAGTATCCTCTTCTTAAATCTGTTGGCTCTTTGAAGCCTTAGTGCAAGGGCAGGACAAAGCAGCTCTGTGCCTGGTTCCAGTTCTCAGTCCAAGTCAGCATGGTGTGGTGTCATTTATCCAGCATCTTGTCTCTAGCTGCAGTTAAAACCTACATGCATCTGAGGGAAAAAGAGGTGCTCAGGGCTCTGGTTGCTGCCAATGAAGCCCTTGGGAGTTGCCTCAGTGTTCTGAGGGGCAAAGTGTGCTGGCTGTGTGTATGTGATGGAAAAGGCCATTCACCTGCAAGACTGCCTTTATTAGCAAATACTGTCCTGCTGGATAACCACCATCTTGCTGGGAAGCCCCTCTCTGGTCAGGAATGTTTTTCTGCATTGGTTCAACAAATGCCCTTCAATTAGATGGGCTTCTCACCTAATGTTTCCTCCCACACAACGATCTCCTTCCTTTCAGCTCAGTTGCTTCTATCTTCTTTTGGGGCTGTACCCTCTGTTATTCGCTGGAGTTCTGGAGCTGGTAGCTCCTGCCCATCTGTAACAGCCACATTAGATGAAAGCAAACTCCAGGAGTGAGAGGAGCTGTCAGTGTTCCATATGGAGAAGGGCCCAACTCATTGTTTTGTTACTGTCCTTTTTTTTTTGTAGTTCTCCCTTGTTCAGCCCTTGTACTTTACTGTACTCAGGCCAGGGCAGCTGACATGGAAGAGAGATTCACTGGGATCAGGGAATTCCAGGGATTACCCATCCCTGAAAAGGAGGTCAGTGTGAGCCAGTCAGATCATGGCTGCTTTCCCCAGTAGTGTTTGTTCTGCTCTCCCATAGACTCATAGCTGCACCTCTTTCTAATGCTTCACTCCGTGTCAAGCCAGTGAGGATTAATCTGGACTTGGCTTCCCAGGTGCAGAGTGTGACAATGCAGTAGGCACCCAGGTGGTACAGGCTGCCGCATCTGCCCTTCCCACTTTGGTCTTTCCATAAGGTTCAGGCTTGCAGATGATTTGCCCTTTAAAACTGAAGCATCTGTTCTGGTGTTGTTTTCTTTTCAGGAACTATAGAATGTTTGCTTTAGCTGATAAAAAACTATAATTAAGCTGAGGTAAGAAGCACAATGATGAAGTCCTTGTAAGTACAGCATGGTGAAATGAAGTGACTTATTTTGGAGTGCTTGTGATATCTCACATCTGTGGGGAGTCCTTGTGACCACCAGCCTTGGCGTTTTGGGCACTGGTCTTTGCATGCTGAGATCCTGTTCTTTGAGGACCACTTACCTCTGCGGCTGTTGGGTTCTGAATTGCCTGAATACGTTTGTTATCTTCTGCAGAGAAAGGGGTGGTGTTTGGCTCACCGTTGACAGAAGAAGGCATTGCACAGGTTTCCCAACTAATTGAGTATCTGCACAAAAGTAAGTGACTTTGTCTTGCTGTCTTCCTATCCTGAGTGGTATTTGTCCTGCCCACCTTGGGTGTCTGATGCAGAGAGACTAAAAAGCTCTGAGCTCTCCAGCAGCAGGAGTCTGAGGCTCTGCACTGCTCCCCAGAGTTGCCTAGCAAATATGTTAATATCCTTCCCTCTGTGCATGGACTTTTTCTACTGATGGAGCCAGCTTGAAGTCATGTCTCTGAATGCAGATCATTGAGGTTTGCTGTTAAGCTCTGGAAAGGGAAGGGAGCTGCTTTGGTAAGAAGATGGGAATCAGCCTCTTGTTAATCAGTGGCCTTTTTTCTCCTCTCTGCCAAGCAGATCTAAGAGCAGAAGGCTTGTTTCGGGTGCCAGGCAACAGCATCAGGCAACAGATCCTAAAGGATGCTCTGAACAGTGGTACAGATATTGACCTGGATTCTGGGGAGTTTCATTCCAATGATGTCGCCACCCTGCTCAAGATGTTCCTGGGTGAATTACCGGAGCCACTGCTCACACACAAGCACTTCCATGCACACCTCAAAATTGCAGGTGAGTGATCAGCAAGAGGGAGACATTGAGCAAAGGGAATTGAACTAACCTCCTCAAAAGCTGGTAATGCTACAGAGCTGCACAGTAGGTTGTGGAAGCGTAATCCTTGAAGGCAGAGTAAGAACGAATCTTCCTGCCATCTCAGCCTAATGGTGAAAAGACTGGAGCTGAAAAT
>JBCJKH010048725.1:0-25514 GCA_039877255.1 Loriculus beryllinus
CAGCCCTCATTCTAATGTATTCCAGCATAGCCATCACACTGTCTCAGGTACTTCAAACTGAAAAATTGTGCATGAATAAAAATTTTGTTTTAAGACCAGTAAACAGGGATCAGAAGAGACGTTGGCCAAGTTGTAAGCCTTGTAAACTTCTGCATTTTTCTCTAAAGGGGACTATTTTTAAACAATGCGATCACAGTCCTCTCAGCATATCCTGACTTGAGGCCCAAGGTTGTTCAGTGGTATAGATGCAGATATAGTCAAAAAAAGTAAAAAAGTAAACTGCATCACAAGAAACATTCCCTCTTATTTAAATATTCCATTTCTTATATAGAAATAATATTGTAGGAAGGTTGTGTTATTAGTCACCTGAATAAAATAAGTATATTGACTGAGACATGCTAAGGAAGATGAAAGAGATTACAATGGCAGAAAACTCCGTAATAATGAACCCAATTATTCACATGAAGATTGGTAAAAAGTCATTTTGGGGCATATTCTCAAAACTAATTTTAGATGCTAAAATAATTGCTTTTTGAAGCAGCTATTTTTTATATAATGCTGAGCAGAGCATAAGAACTTACTGAATTTTTTACTACTGAAGAGCTATTCTGAAACCCTGACTATAGTAAATTTAAATTCTTCTTTCCTATAGGAATAAAGAAAAAAAAATACTACACACAGAAACACATGTATACAAACAAGGGGACCTCTACAAAAAGTAGTGATACTAGGAAAAAACCAAGAAATTTAAAGGAGGCTCTTAAGTGATAGCGCTATTAAATGTACAATGGAAATTTTGTGGAATTCATGACGATAGACAAAGTTATGTTATTGTTGAACAGCAAAATAAAAAAGAATTGTTCAAATTAAAAGCTAACTCTCAGAGAATGCAATTTATAACAGTGTAAGGAAAATTTGAATATCATGAGCTCTGAAAACTTTAATGCAGAATCAAGCTAAGACCAAAAAAAGGTTTAGAGGACAAGCTTGTGAAAGGCATGAAAACTAATAATAAGCCTTTTTTCCAACCCATCAGAAGCAGACTGTCTGCCAGACAGTCTTGCAGAGCTGATAGATGACGGAGGTGTAATAGGAGAACTCAAAAGAGATAAGACTACGGTAGAAAAATTAAATGAGTTCTTCACATTGATACGCACCACTGAAGAGTTTAGGAAGGTTCCCACAGAGGCTGTTTTTCTTTGTGAAAGATAAACTGGAAGAACTCCCTTAAAGTGTTAATAGGAGTGATTTTAGACCATATCAATAAATGAACAGCAACAAATTGCCAAGACAAGATGGTATATGCCCAGGGGTTCTCTAACTCAAATATGACCTTGTCATTTGATCATAGATCTTACACTATTGCTTAAGTCAGCTTTTGTATGAGAAGAGTGGAGGTTAGCAAATTTGTGTCTTTACTTAGAAAAGATCCTTAGAGTTCCCTGGCAAGGGAGATGCAGGGAACATGAAGAAAATTAAGAAGTCTTATTCTTTACAGGTAGATTAGTAGAATAGCAGCCATACATATATCAATAAATACAATAAAATAGAGAGGACTAAAAATAAATTCTGTAGAGAATAGGAACATATAGGAAAAGGTGATTTGTATCTGGTAGATGCACTGTGCCTAGATTTTAAAAAAAATCTTTTGACAAGATCCTCTATAAAGCACCCTTAAATAAGCTAAGCCCCCATGGATTATAAAAAAGGAACCTCCATTTGTGAGTTTATTAATACCTGAAGGAGGACAGAAAATTATTAAGTATCAAAAGGACAGGAAACAATAACAAAAGAAAATGATCAGTTTAAACAGTGAAAGTCCCACTCTTTGTGAAAGGTTGTGAAAGGTTGCAAAAGATCATTGCACAACTAACTGGGTAATACAAAGGTAGAGGTAACACATACAAAGCTATATACATGTTAAAAGAACAAATGGAAATACTCACTGTCTATAAACGGTGAAAGGCTCTAAACTAGACATTGTTAGCCCAGAAAAGATATTTGCAGCTACTGTGGATACACCTATAAAAATGTCAGTTCAGTGCTCACTGACAAACAAAATCACACTAAGCAAACACAAACCCCTAAGAATTACAACGGAAGAAAATCAGAACAAGACACTCTTTTACATAACAAAATAATTATCAGAGCCATTAGGTAAAATTGTAAAGTAATAGGTTTAAAACAATAATAAAATCATCATAATTAGAACCAACCAGCCAAAAAAAAAAAAAAAAAAAAAAAAAAAAAAAAAAAAACAACCAAAAAAAAACCCTCTAAACCAAAAAAACAATGAAAGAAACCAATCCACAGAGCTAGACTTTGGAACTCATGGTGACAGGATAACTTGAATGCCAGAAGTCTAAATAAGATCAAAAACTGATTAGACAAGTAAATGGAAATTCACCAAGGGCTGCTAAACACTGAGATACAAACTCTAGTTTAAGAATTCCCCTAAGCCACACAGTGCTGGACAAGTATGCTGAGGAGTATGATACTCTGTGCTTGCTCTTTATTATATAATAAGCAACATTTTAATATTACCTTAATTAACCAACACTTGTCTTAGAGAAACAGCCATAAGGCTGAGTTTGGACATCTGATCCAAGTCAAAAGATCCAATAATTTCTTGTGACACCACAATGTTAAAAATATTGACATTCTTCCAATATGTGGAGTCAGCTATTCAGGCAGTGTAAATCACTATCGTACTGAAAAAGTCAGTGTGTTATCTTTGTTGAAGCTGTGTATAAAACTAAAAATACATATATAAATATTAAATAATAATTTTAAAGTATATCTAAATAATATAAGTATAAACACAAACGTAAGCATAAATATAAACATATATATAGCCAGTTCTTGCATGCTTCATAGCATGACTTCAACAGGAATATGAAAAACATAAGGAATTATTCAACAATCATTATGAAACCACACACAACTCAGATAAATCATTCTTCTGCTCTGTAGCTGTATAATAACTGTGCATAAGCAGACTTACTATTGATGCCTGCAAATACTACATAGTAATAAGCCAATTACAACTACTTAGGTCAATGAGCTAGGAAAAATTCAGGTTTTAACAAGAATTAAGAGAAAAGATTTTAGAAACAATTACTTGCTTTAGTTTTTTTACATGATGGAACCTATTTAAAGCTTTGGTTGCTCTAAGAAACATAAGCAGAATTAGAAGGTAAATGCAAACTTAACATATAATGTCAACCAGGCAGAAAGAAGTACTTCCAACTGGATGAAGTTTATCATGTGTTTGTATGAGATAATGAATCTATTTTTTTTACCTTATGGAATTAAATATATTGAGAAAAATATGAACTCTGTGATTCAGCTCATTTCCAAGACTGACCAAAATAATAAAATAATAAAATCAATAAAAGGTAATTGTTTGCTTCTGAGATAATTTCATGAGTAGTAAAAGATTTCCAAAGAATAAGTTCTTAGGCTACAGCTTTTCATGCTTGTCTTCATAGGCTGGAAATCCAAAGCAGCTTTTATTTTCTGGAGATAAAACCACAGTGAAAAGAGAACTGGAACGTACTGGTATGGGGCTCAGCTGGCTCAAAGTCAGTTTTCAAGTCTGGGGAGAAGTATTCTTTTAGGAGCTATAGTGAAGGGGAATATTTCAACCCTTCAAGGGTCATATCAAAGGTATGAGCATTCCAGGGACCTAAATGATACACAAACCTTGCTGTGAAATGCGTGTGCTCAATAACCAAACACTGAAATGGGGAATAGTTTCTGACTTACTCAGATTTCCTTGTTGCAACACCTACAGCTTCTGTTAATGCGCAATGAGAAAAACAGCTTTTCCTGAAAGGGAAAATCCATGTATTTTTTGCTTTTGTCACTTATGCATCAGTCATCTCCAATTGATTTATACTAGTTAGAGTGTCATATTTTATTTATACTAATGAGACTGACTATTTGGGATGAAGACAGGCCTCAGAACATTCAGTAGATAGAAAATTTACCAACACACTCTCTTGTCACGCCTCACAAAAGAAACAGTTTCAGTCCCATTAACTTCCTAATCATTTCCTGGCATAGTTGGAGGTGGTAGTACTGACATTTAAAGTTCTGTGTAACATGAGCCCTGGGTAGCTTAGATATCACCTCTGGTCATGGACACAACTAGAAGAGTTGAAATAACTTGTTTAACAGAAAAATACAGTTGCTACAGAATAAGAACTTCAGAAAAACATATATTCTATTTGAGAAAAGAAGTGAGAAACTGAGCTTCTTAGAACAGATCTTTTGTAAAGAAAATAATTGAAAATTTAATTTATTTTAAAACACATCATACATTTAAAAGCACTTAAATTAAAATTAAATTAAATTTTTTACTCCCTCAACTTTGAGAATACCTAGCTGCACATTTGTTTCATGTGAACACCATTATTTCCATTTCTTAGGCTCATCAAAAAATATAGCATATCATTGTTTTAACAAAACAGCACATTCAATTAAGGATGTAGAATCACTACTTTAGTTACGTAAATTAAGAATTATTTGCTTATGGCACCAGTTATCGGGCAGCAGGTGTCAGCCATATAAATGTGCAAATGAAAAGTGAGCCTCTCAGAGCTTCAGGAGTGGGTTTCACAAGGTTACAAAGATATGGTTATGCTTTAAACCCTAGATATCATCTAATAAGTGTCTCATAATAAAATTACATTTTCAGAATTACCTACACTGAGTGCCTAGCAATAGGCAGTTTCACATGATACAACAGACCACTAATACACCCAATAGATGCACAATACAATCCTTGGCCTGAAAATCTACTGAGATGAGGCATTTAGATTTACACTAGGAACATGCTGCATGAATCGAGCTGTAGATAACAATCTGAACTGCATGTGTGAAGAATTAATTACTATAATTTCACTTTAAGATAAGATTTAGGGCAGAGTGGAGAAGAGGTGACAGGCAGACAATCACAGGGCCCAGGAAAAGGTTGTGAGAAAAAACATCCTTCACAGGCATAAATAGAGCACCAGTAAAGAGGCACTGGAGAGTGTTTCTTTTAGTCTGATTGCAAGAAAATCAGATTGGGTTGAGAACAGAGTATTTTCATTTGCAGTGCATATGTGTCATATCTCTCCCATTGGGATGCACCCATACCTCGAGTCTCTTTTAGTTTGTCTCTCCTGTTTGTTTCTGTGCTCACATCAGTGGTGATGCTTCACTGCTCATCTGAGTGCTTCCATCTGCCTACGAACAAGAAATCTTTTTTAAAACATTTAAAGTTCATTTCTTAATCTTTCCAGGAGATACATACAGTTTTCTGTAGAAATAAATAGCACTCTGCAATCTACAGCATTTTCTTTTTTATTTGCCTTGAATGATAATAGGACTTTGACTTGATTTCAAATGCAGTTTTAGCCAACTTGATAATTCAGTTTTTTTTTTTTTTTTTTTTTTTTTTTTTTTTTTGAGCTACAAACATTAAGTAGTAATACCTTAAATTCATTATAAAAACCAAAACCATTTCAGGTCTGGTTGAATAAAAATGAGATATGGGATAAATTAGTAGTATCTCCTGTTCTGTGATGTTGACAGCTTAAATTTTCTCAGATTACAGCCCAGCCAGCCAATGCCAAATGCATTAAGGAAAACTTCACTGTATACATCTGTTTTATTTACTTATTATTTCATTTGTAGGAGAAAGAATAAGGGCAGACGAGAATAAATCTGATCATCCTTAAGGCAGATAATTATGTGCCTGAAGGACATCAAGGAAAACCCGAATAAACTAATGTGTACTGTATGCCTCACTTCATTTATTCGACTTGTATTTTCTGCATGCATTATGCATGTGTGCATTTGTTCACTTTGTACTCAAATATGATAAAGTAAAAGAAGTCTAAAATCTAGATATTCTTTCCTGTCTAAAGGTGTTATTTCTTGAGAAATGTAGCAGTGGCTGATTAATTATTTGCATAATTTGCTCACTCTTTACTGATAAACTGCATGTGGTATGAAATTTATTTTTATTTTTTTGAGTTACTTGATGAAAAGCATAGGTAACCAAGACCACCCAATCTACCCTTACATGCTATAGACCTGGATTATTATTTTGTCTTCTGAGACAGAATATAGAAAAGAGAAGTAACCAGTCATCTAATCTGTTATTTTATTGTAGACTGACTTAACAACTGAAGGAAAAAAGATTCTTGATTTGAATGCTTAAACATATTTCTGTACTGTAAACTTATGCACACATGCACACCTATAATTACTACCTTCTCTTTTGCAACAATGATTTCTTCCTGGTTAAGCATTAACAGATGCTGCTGACCTACTGATTATTACTTTTTGCTAGCTGATTCCACACCCGTTATTACACACACATACACAGACCGCAGATTTCAGTATTTCATATGGTTTTAAAGAAAGTGAGGCCTAAAATTAGCAAGATGACAATAAACCATTTAGTTTTCATTAATTTTATGTCATACGTGTTTTCTGCCTTTGCAGCAGCTATAAAACACACATTAACTTTGTAATAA
Organism: Loriculus beryllinus; assembly: GCA_039877255.1. Lineage (NCBI taxonomy): Eukaryota > Metazoa > Chordata > Aves > Psittaciformes > Psittacidae > Loriculus > Loriculus beryllinus. The sequence continues at coordinate 6,534 of JBCJKH010048725.1, forward strand.
AGCCTGAATAACGCTTTATATGTCACCTTTCTTTTCACCTTTTTCTTTTTTCTTTTTTCAGTGGGAAACAGCACACAAGTTATTACCTAGGGAACAGTTGCTACTGCCTCGTGTACAGATCTATATCACTCTCAAATTTTCATTCTTATGCAGAAGCAACAAATGTTACTTAAATCCCATGAAGTGTGTTAATTACACTGAGGTCCACGAAATTATGGGAGAGAGAGCCAAAAAGAATTCCACAATTGCATCTTGTGTCTGTTGAGCATATCTTGTCAGATTAATGTCTTTGTCACTCACATGATAACCTTAAAACTGCTTTTCTCCCTAAGTGATATTCCTTAAACCTCAGTGATACGGAAAATCTCACACAAAGCTAAATAGCAGATGCAGTTTGGATTGTTTACATAAATAATGCTGGTACTTTTATGAAAATAAATAAAAATTGAATTTCATTAACAAGTGAAACTTGTTACTTTAGCTTAATTATTTTTCAGTCCTGCTTCTGTGTTTCTGCACACAAGTGTAAGTCCCTGAGACAATATTTCTTCCTAGCATGTCCTCTAAACAGCCTAAGATGTAATAATTCTTTTTTTTTCTTTCCTTTTGCCCCTACTTTGCAAGCCTTAAATAACCACAGTTACCTCATTATTTGAGTCCAGAAGCCACTGAGCTGTGTAGCAGTAACAGAAATTGTCCCAGAATATCCCCACAGCTCAACTGCAGGTTTCTTAAAAACAAGTAATGTACAAGATTTGCTGTGCTAGGGCTTGAGGCGTGTGCTTCAGTTCCCCAGCAGGGGACATACTCCACCCTAAGAAAGCTGCAAGTCTTTTCAGAGTCACAACTATGACTGGCGAAACTCAACCCATTGGAAATCTATATGAGATGTCAGACCCATCTAAGAGACAAATCTAATCCTTTTGGCTGAAAAATAGCTCACAGCAGGCCGCTGCTCCCAGTTTACTGATATTTGGAAGAATGGTTCGGTTTGGCAATCAATGTCCAAAGACCTTGATATTATTTTATTTTTTAATTTTTTTAGTTTAAGCCCATAAAGAAGATTAATGGGAAAAAAAAAAAAAAAAAAGGAAAAAATAAATTCTGTGATATTATATGGGCATCACCACAATTATTTCTCTGTAGGTTTTTGCTTTCACAGGAAACAGGCTATGTTATTAAAGCTCACTAGTAATATTTTAATTATTTGCAATATGTTAGAGTTGTAAGTTTTACTCTGCTAAATGAAAGAGGCATCACACTATCAGGAATTTCCTATACACTAAGAAGTATATTTGAAATCAAGCAGGTTCTTTTACCAAGGTTAAGAACTTAAAAAATAAGAACCTGGAAAAATGAACTAAAATTAAAAAAACTATAGCAATTTGCACTGGTTAAATATACAGCTAAAAATTGCTGCAAAGGACTTAATTTCCAGAACTTCATACTATAAGGTTGTTTATACATTGGTGAATGTCTAATTGAAAAACATGACCATTTGAGTTTCGTAATGCTGTGCTCTTTCTTTGTGCATACTACACACAGAATAAACACAAGATTCATGGCATTGATAATAGGGCCATAATTAGTTTCAATTTCCCCTACTCAGAATCTGGCACTTTACATTTAAATCTTTTTTTTTTGAAACCCAAAATTTTATAATGCAGCATGAAAGGGGGATGGTGGGAATGAAAGAGTTATGCTTACAGAAGTCCATCCATCCAGTCTCTGCAAGACTACCAGATCTATAAATAATGGAGAAAGGCCCTCAAGCTAGGGATGCCAAATTTAGTAGCGTCTAATGAAAAGATAGGAGTAAAGTCCTGAAATCTCTTTTCAATTAACTTTAGCAGAAATGGGGACCTAGATTCAAAAGTCCTCAAGAAGCCATTGGTAGAGGTTTTTCTGACAGTCCTCATATTCTTTGTGCAAATAACTTCTTCAAGATTACAATTAAAATGCCTGTTCTTGCTATGCATTTTAAAACCTGATCTGTTTAGTCAAACCAAGGCTTTTGCAGCTTTGCTTGAAGTCACTGTAAGAAGTGGGGGGTGAGGCGGAGAGAGACAAATCCTCATCATTACTTTTAAAAATTACTTTAAAAGCGACTGACATCTGAATAAACGAACATCCGGAAGAACCTATGTGGAAGTCTGTCTACAAAGTAGATTGAAAAAGTGTTTTGTTCTAAATCTTAATCTCTTCTGTGGTCTCAAGAAGGCTAACACAAGAAGATTGCCACAGAGATGAGTGATATCTGTCACCAGACATCTGCTAAAACACAGCCACAGTGTATTTTCCCTGTTGCATGGCATGTAATGGAGGTTACCAATCTAGTGTTTACAATAAAAATTTAAATCCAGTGTTAAGAGATTTTTCTTACTGTAGCTCTTAATGAAAAGTGCCTTCTGGATCAGTTGTATCTGCAGACTGACAGGAAATGAGTGGGATATCAAGACTTCAAAGCAATAGTTTTTAATCTGTGCGATTCCCAGTTTTGCTGTGCAGTAAATAAAGTGCAGTGATGTTAACAGCCAGTGACGCTAACAGCCAGTGACAGAAAGAACTACGGGGAAGTGAGAATGTTTGTGCAGTTATCCTGAAATCACACAAACATAAGTTCTTTCACTGAGATCATTCTGACTTACTATGTGCTTTAGGAGCTGCATCACTATGAAAGGAAATGCAGGAGTGATTGTCTCCTTACTTTTAATATCTTTTGGAGAGAGCAAGTACTGAAAAGCAGAAAAGGGCTTGAGAATGGATGGGGGAATGCTAAAGCACTGGTCAGGGTCTGGGGAATGGGTGAATAACCTTGATGCAAACATCTAAGCAAACCTATTCAGTTTTGCCTAACACTAGCTAGTGGAAGTAAGTGAAAGGATATATCACTGTCGTGGTTTAAGACCAGCCAGCAACTCAGAACCATGCAGCCACTCGCTCACTCCCTCACATTTCCTCTCCCTTCTCCCAGAGGGATGGGGAGGAGAATCAAAAGAATGTAACTCTCATGGGTTAAGATAAAAACAGGCCAGTAACTAAGGTATAACACAAATCATTACTGCTGCCACCAATAACAATAATGGTAAGGGAAATAACAACAAAAGAGAATACAACTGCTCACCATCTCCTGACTGATACCTAGCCTGACCCCAGCAGTGATCTAGCCCTTCCTGGTAACTCCCCTCAGTTTATATACTGGCCATGACATGCTGTGGTATGGAATACCTCTTTGGCTAGTTTGGTCAGCTGTCATGTCTCTGCTTCCTCCCAGCTTCGCCTCCTCCCTGGCAGAGCATGAGACTCACAAAGTCCTTTGTCAGAGTAAATGTTACTTAGGAGCAACTAAAAACATTGGTGTTATCAGGGTTGTTCCCAGGCTGAAAGTCAAAACCACAGCACTGCACCAGCTCCTAAGAAAGAGAAAAATGACTGCTACTGCTGAACCTAGGACAATCACTAATTTTACATATATAACTAATTTATTATTCCTATCTTCTTTGCTTAGCTGCAGAAAATATACCATCCATTGCTGTATCCTCTTGCTTGGCTGTGACACTTAGACTTGGGACCAGTAAGGAGGGCAAGAAAGCTGTTAACGAGGAAACTTTCTTATGGGGGAAACCCTACATTGAGACTCTGAAACACACTTCTATTTTTCTTTCTGTGTCTTATTCTCCAGTATGATCCTAGCAAGCTCTGATTCCCCAGGAGCTGCTGGTGTTAGGATCACTTCTGCCTGTACCCAAAGTGAGAGCTCATGGACAGGGTAGGACAGCTTAAATCACTCTGGTCATAAGAAAAGAGCTGCGCCGCCACTTTTGTGCTGTTAATACAGGAAGTAAAAAAAAGCAGTCCCCTCTTTACAGTTATCAACATGGTATTTATTATTCACTTCTGTACATTTCTGTCTTATTTGAAAAGCAAAATGCTATAAACAAATGTTAAAAGCTATTTATATCAATCTGCTACAGGCTTTTTTACTTACTACCTGTAAGGGCCCAGGTGGAAAATAACCGTTCTGTTGCAAAAATGATCTGAGTTACACAGTGCTGCATTAGTGCATTCCAACAAATTACCCTCTGTGGCCACTCAGATTTCACAAACTGATTAATACTATTTAAACCTACAAATGTTCCAAAACCTAGTTTTTCAAGCAAGGTGAAAGAAATGTGTAAATCTCAGTGAAAGCAAGCCACAGTACTTCACAGAATGTTGGTGCTTTCCCTTTACTCCTTTTTCTTATTACCAGTATGCAAAGAATTCAACTCCATAACGCTACAGTAAGTGCTAAGAACCAAGAGAGTACAGAAACAATGTTCTTTCAAAGGGATTTGCAGATGATTGTTTCACTTTTACACACACTAAAGAGACATCTAATAGTAAATGCACTTCAATGTGCCCTGTTTCACCTTTGTCTCTTTTGATAAGTTTCACAGTACCAGAAAAAAGGGTGGTGTGGCAGAGTGATGTGGGAGGTGTTTACAGTTTAGATACCTTCTGCTCTGAAGTCATGGCTGTTCCAAATGAGCTAATGAAGTATCGTAACTCCACTAGCTCAGTCTGACAGCCATTACTCCCAGCTCTGCAAACACTGCATTAAATCTCTGTGTATCCTTGGTGACTGTTATTAGTAGGCCTGGGTGTATTTCACTAGACATTTGGAGTCAGCTACAAAAACTCTCAATCACAAACAAGCCATAATAGAGCTAAAGATATTACAGTCACTGTCTTTTTCAGAAGAAAGTAGGGGTGGAGAGAGGGGAATGATTCTTTCTGCCTAGAATTGCTTGATTTTTATAACCAAAAATTGCTAAAAGAGTCAATTCACATGACACCCCACTGCACCCTCTCCAGGAGTATGCAGTTTTCTTGCACATTTGGACATCTGCTGATGCATGACAATTCACATACACTTTTAAATAACACCCAGTGCTCAGACCATTTAAAGCATCCATCTACCTGTTCTAATAACTTACGTCATACACAAAGGCACTGCTTACACCTCTAAGACCAACATTCATCTCTTATGTACCCTGACCAACATAAATTCATGTTTGTAAGAAGTCAGGAAGTCTCTTATATTTTAATGCTACTTATATTCTCAGAAAGAAGTATTTTCTAGAACTATCTATCCTGTGCTTTAGAGGAAATCCAGAGAGACTGGACTCTGATCTCAGCTGAACGACTGAAATTAAATGGAATGAAGAAGTATTAACATGCCTCGAAGTTTTGTATTGTACTGCCTAGATATCTTAACTCAAACTTATTAATACCTTTTAGGAAGTACAATCCTGGATAAAGGTAGGTAAATAGAATTTACTTGCTTTGTTTTGCAAGACATATCAATGTGTACTTATCAGCATTTGATATAAACCCCCACCTTTTGTATCAACACTCTTACCATTCTGGCAATAGCACTTTTTTTTTTTTTTTTTCAATAGCAAACAAGAGATGTTTTACATTTGGGTACTTGGTGATCTCCTCTTAACTGACCTTCCAGTAATAATTAGTGTTTCTTGTATTTATGGTGTTGTTGAAACCACTTACTGTAACCAGTTGTATATGTGAGGTCATTCATAAACTTATGCTTAATAATATCTCTCTGGTGGCTGACAGCATTATTCACATTGAATGTCCAAAGTCAGATTCTCAAGGATACACATTTTTTCTTCAACTGCTTGTGGATTCCGGTTAAAAAGCTCACATCTCTTAAAGCAGTGTGATTCCCTGAGCTCTGCAGCAGGCAGGATTGCCGCTGGCAATGTACGTCTAGACACGGGGTCAGGAGCGGTGGGCCGGTTTCACTGCACAATACCCAGTGCTGAGACACAGCTGTTCTGTCAGCCCCTTGAAACCAGTGTGACAACTCTTTACATTTTTTCTTGAAAACCAGTCTTGATACCTAGAGCCCTAGCAAAGTGAAAGAGCAAGGTATTTTTTAATGTTTCCACCTTTGCTTTATCTCTAACTTCTTCAGCTTGAGCTGAGTTCAGTCCATTTTCCCTTATCTTCCTATACAATAGTGTTAACAAAACAGAAATCTGTTACGAAATTTTCCTCTAAACAAACCCTATCAATGGCTTCTGATACAGCCAAGGCAACATCCCTGCTGGCCCTGTCTTGGTCTATTGATAACTTCAGATGAAACCACTCTGAAGAGAAGTGCAGTTTCTAGGAGACTTAAAGTGAATTTGAAATGAGACCTTTTTTTTTTCAGTTCCTTGAGCCTTCAGCTGAAATCAGAGACGAATAACATCTCCAAACCTCTGTACAGTCTATTTTTGTTTCTACTTTTAAATATGCCCATGAAATTAATCCTGGCTCAAATAAGGAGCTTCTGTCTTTCTAGTTGCTAGATACAAGGAGAGGATTTTTGAATAATTTCTCCATAAAAAGACTCTAGTTTTTTCCTTCCATGAACATCTTTTATTTGCCACTATTTAAAACAAAATATTGGGCTAGACAGAGTGACAGTGTAACCCATATATCCTACTTATTTTCTTCTGTTCCCTTATGGTTTATTCAGGAGCTGATCCTGCCTCCAGTGAAACTATCATCAAAACTCAATTTGATTTCTGGGAAAAGGGAATGCACTTTTAAGTGGCTATTAATTCCAATGCTGCACATGCAAGATAATTTCCGGGACATCAGGAGTACCTTGTAGCAACTACTTCACTTACTTATATAATAAGTAAATCCTTGTTCAGTAACATGGGTGTGATTATGAAGCATTTACTGCATCAATAATGATAAATGGATGAGGTTTGAATTTGTACTTTGTTCTTCAATTTTTTTTTTTCCAAAGAGCACCAAAGAAAGCGTATATATTTCTTTATGAGTGAAGAGTACCATACCTTCCCCTTTTGGCTTTTTCATGTAAACTGACATTTTTCTTTGTCCCATGGTAGTTTTAGATATATAGCTGATTTTACATTGTTCTTTTTTCTTTCTGATCTTCTTTTTCTCTTACTGATGTATAGACTTAGATGACTAGCATACTGCAACTGGCACATCTTTAGATTAAATTCTCTAGAGAAAAATCAAAGGCAGATGTGAAGAAATGTTACATTTGACTCTGACCAGAGCTCTGTCTAAAGAGCTGTGGCTGATCAATACCAGCCCTATTAATTTTTATCCTGGACAGATGATCATTGCTTCTGTTCCCTCCCCAGAGCTAAATTACTTTGAAACAGCGCAGAAACTGCTCACAGGAGTTATTCCTAAGACATACAAAAATATTTTCTTCTATGCTATCAAGTATAGCTCATAGTTTCACAAATGAAATAGAAGAGAATTTGGTTTTATATTGAAGCCTTCATCAGCTCCAGGTACCCCAAAGCAGTTCACGATTTTTGGATTATCACAAGCACCGACTGGGCAGTGAGTATGCAAGCAATAGCTTGGCAACGGATATACAGAAACCTACATGTTAGTACCTGTTTTGCTGAGGGATGGAAAAGCTTTGCAGCCTTCCTTCTGGGATTCTGGTTTTCATATGCATTGCTAGCTAGCAATGGGCTGCAGGAGGTTCTTTTAAACATTTCATTGAAAGGCACAACACATCCTTTATGCAGCAGTGCCCACATTAGGCATGAGTACGTGTGCCAGTGAGCATGGAACAATGTTAAAGCAAATCTTTAGGTAAATATAAAGAACTAGATTTTCAGCTGGTGAAAACTGGCATTGAACCCAACAAAGTGCTATTGATTTGCCCAGCTGAAGATCTGGCTGTAAGTATTTTGACACTGAGCCAGGTCTCTTTTGCAATTGTGTTAAGTCATTAAGCTTTATACTTAAGTGTGCAGTTCTATCAATTGTATTTAGATAGCTAATTTATCAGTTCTTTGGGAGTTCAGTTCTGTGAAGAAGCAACCACATTTAGGTACGACTTCTTAGCTCAGCTTTCAAACAATCAGAGAAGAAAAGTAAGGAAGTGAAGCCACGTTCAGTTACAATTTCCATGGTTTTTTTTTTGGGTTTTTTTTTTTTGGTGTTTGTTTTGTTGTTGATTTTTTTTTATTCAGAAATCAAAGTAAAGCGGGAAAACCAGAACTAAACACACATTTATAAGAAAAACATTAAAATAGATTCTAGTGTCTACCTTACTATTATTTTTATTATTACTCCTTATGAATATTCATCAGTGCTGTCAATGCACATTTGGAGGATTGCTTGTAACCACAGAATCCAATCGTGCCTACAAGGTATTGTGATGGCGTTGCAGTTAGTGAAGAGCTATTAATGTTCCTCTAAAAAAAACAGAGGCACAGCCTTAAATACTTTGATGATTTGGGCTTATATCTTTCTGGATAAGTCTACACTGCTCTTAAACAGTAACTCATGGTCAACTTGCCTGCCCTTTAAACATCTGGCAATCTAATCCTTAACAGCAAATACAACTCAGTCTCAATGGCAAAGAGATACCAAGTGGTGCTTAACAGACATTGCAGATATATACATGCATTTCTTCATATTCCATCTTTCAAACAAAAACATTTCATCACTTTCTCTGGGAGAATACAATAAAGAAATTCCCTCTCCTTGCAACTTTTAAGAGTGTTGGGAGAGGAAATATCACCTTGGTACCTACAGGGCTGTTTCTCACATATTTTCCTTCACTCCTCACTGTGCTGTGCAGCATTTTGCACTTTCTTTAAATATGCTTTCCTTGCGGTGTCACCATCTTGGCTGAATGGCCCACCTCTGCCCTGCAGTGGATATAGCGAAGCCATCTGGAACAAGTGGTGTCCAACATGAAGCAGCTCCTGGCCTCTCTTTACATACACCAACCCTCCCACCACCACCTCATACACATGCAGTACTAAAACTGAAGCATGTAAACCTAATGCAGAGGGGAAACTTACATTTTAGGCACTAATACTAGGTATATCAGTGATAAAAGAAGACGAGGGAAAATGTGAGCTCCCACCAAAAGGAAACAGACCTGATTAGAAAGGATATTGAGAAGGCTGAGATACTCTGAGGTACTCAATAATTCTTTTTGCCTTGGTCTTCACTGGCTAGTGGTCCAACCAGACTGCACAAATCACAGAAGGCAAAGGCAGGGACTGGGAGAAGAACGGCCCATTGTAGGAGAAGATGAGGTTTGAAACTATCTAAGAAATCTGAAGGTGCACAAGTCCACTGGACCTGATGAGGTGCATCTTTGTGTCCTGAGGAAACTGATAGAAGCAGCTAAGCCACTATCCATCATATTTGAGAAGTCATGGCAATCTGGTGAAGCTCCCACTGACTGGAAAAGGGGAAACACAACACCCATTTTTAAAAAGGGAAAAGGCAAGACCTTTAAAGTCCCTTCCAATGCAAACCACTCTATGATTCTAATACGTTAATCTTGATAAGAAAAACAGTTACAGCTGTCCTTTCAAAGAAGAGAAAATTAATGAAGAAACCTGTATCCAATTCATATACGAAAATTTGCTCTTGGAATAATTGTTTGACCAATGTCTATAGTTGTTCAAATAATTCAGTGAAAAAAAAAAATCCATACAGACATTAAAATTACATCCAGAAAAAAAATATCTATACATAAAATTGTGGATTTTACCTCATGGAACTTCAGTCATCTGCAAACCAGTCAGCTACAGCTGGGCTGATCACTTCAGATACTCTTTACATTTTAAGGAGGGAGAGAGGTTCTTTTAGGTTGAAATTCTGACCAAATATAGATAGCAACTTAAAAGTAGGATGCTTCCACTGAAAGTGTTTCTTTTTCTCTGATAATAAGGACAGCTTAGCTGTCTGTGCTTGGTCACATAAATTCCACCTCAGCTGTTTTATGATCTGTTTTCTAGATATTTGGAAGCTTAATAAAGACTATAAGCTTGATGTGTTAAGACATGCTGAGCAAGTGGAGCTGCCTCTTCAGTGTGAAATGCTGAATTTAGTCATAGGCTGGTGATAATTAGTAAGCTAGAGTGAGACAGAATGAAATTCCAAGCCTTGTTCCATAAATACTGAAAAAATTTTATATAAGCACAACATTTCTAAACAGATGAACTTGAGAAGACCTGGTTTGAATACCAAGTAGCCTATTGGCTAACAGATGGTTCTGGTGGTATAGGTTCAACTCCCTACAGTAGCATGAAAATTGAGACAGGGTCTTCCAGGGGCATAGGTGCATGTTCTAACATGTAAATTCCTATGTAAAAATTTGAGAGGGCAAAAGGGAGTACAGCATCATCCACAAGTGGTTTCTAAGAGGTTCAACCCAATAGTCATGGTTTCAGAAGTCAGATGAATCGGTTTCAAATGCACAACTCAAAGAGGAAACTATCTTGTTTTCACATACTGACAGAGCTGAGATGTAAGTCAGAGCCTGATCTGTTCAATGCTCCCTAGGTCTAGGCAAATTTGAGTAGACATTTAAGGTTCTTAAGCAACTTTAAACTATAAAGATAGGGACTTCTAGTGTTAAGCAACAGGTTTTGAATGTGTAGTGTGTACTGTGTAGTTCTTTAGCTGGCATCTAAGATTTTTAGTATATATATTCTCATATTTGATGTGAAGATGTGTTAGAGTTGTTCTGCCTTTATATATATATATATTTCTTAACAGAAAAGTTACAATTAAATAAGGAAAACTTGGGAAATTATGGTTTCTAGCTAACAAAATTTGAGGGTCATTACCAGAGGAAAGTATGCTTACCTGTCTGGCATTGAACAGTATTTTCATAAAGGAGAAACAAATACATTACATTACTGAACCCTTTCCTGAAATTACTATCACAAGGAGTGGTATACTGGTCTGTGACATTTCAGTGTGACATGTAGTGACAAGGTGAAGACCTGGGTACTGTTCTGTGCACACTGCACACTCATGTTCCCCAGCTTACTGCTTCCTTACTTCTTCATGTGGTCAGTAGCTAAGCAGAGTTGTAGGCAGGGTCTCAGGGTGTTTAGCAAGCCATGATAATACGTCATCCTCAGCATGTCAAATGTGGTGCACAGCTCAAAGTTCTCTTTATATATATCGTTTCTGCTGTGGTTATCATTTAAAATTTTTACAGTACCCAAAAGAGTATTCTCAGACAAGAAAAATTCAGCAGCCCAGCGGTTTCATTAGTGCAGCCAGGCTCTTGTGTTCAACACGTTTTGCCTTGCACTTGCAATACTCTTTTGTTCTCTGAGGAGGATGAATGCTTGTATCTATAAAAGGAAATCTGTTTCCTTTTTTAAATATTTCCTGCTCTTATTTCCATAATTCTTCACTGTGAATGGACTTGACTCTTATCAAAAACTAACAAAAGCTCCTAAGCTATAAGGCAAGACAACTTTAACCTCCCAGATCAGTAACATCTATAAGCTATTTGCCAAGTTGCTGCTAAAAGCTCAATTATAGGAACAGAAATCTCTCATTACAGATTACGACAATCACTATTCCTTTGCCAGATGCATAAAAATGCATGTCAAGTTTAAAGTATTTCAGATGCAGAAATCTCATTATTCCCTTTTGCAAACACATTTTCCCTTGGAAGGTGAACTCATAGCTGTTTAGCGAAGTCCAAAGCCTATACAGCAGTACAAACCTCCACTTTCAATTCTGGGTTTGCATTTCATTATTTGAAGATTTTGTTTAGTGTTTATTTTAAAACCTTTCTCTACTTATTTTTCTAAATTTTATTGGTAGTATCTTCTCAAACTATCCTCTCCCAACCTGCCTTTTTCAGTATTCTAAATATAAATGTAGAAACAAAGAAATGCATATTAGTAAGTAAAGAAGCACAGGTGTGCCTTGCAGACAGTAAGTTTTTTAAAGTCCTTCCAGAGTTCTTGAATCATTATCCCTGCATAATTTATACTGTGCTACCGTATGCAAACACTAAACCTGGCCCACAAAAAAGAGATGTGAGCTGGTTCAAAAGATAGACCTTGAATTTTCACAGTAGAGGGCATAAGCTATTATTTATGTATCAAATAATTATGCAAATTTCTGGCCATATTTTCTAATCAAAGTAATGCGAAAAAAAGGCATAAGATATTTAGTTCATTATTGCCTTTCTACTTCCCTTGATGACAGCCAGGGATGCTGACACTGTACTAGTTGAGTACCAAGTCCTCTTCATTGTTGTCATCCTCCCATGCTTTTAAAACTTTACCTATGGATCAAAAAGGAAGGAAAGATATGTGTTAAAGTGGCTGCTGGATTAATGTACTAAAGGAAAAAAAGGGAAAATTGGTTCTTTGTGCTAGTTGCATTGAATGAAACTACAGCAACACACAGCTTGGTCCTGAGTACAGGTACATAGTGTGAACACATATCTTACAAGACAGCTCCAGAGAAGTGATAAGAAAAAGCCCAGACTCCTTTGGCTGCAAAGTAGCTCCACTCTTATTAACCCATGTTAATAATGTACTCTGCATCATATCTGAACTTTATTCTCCAAATTGGTTAAATACATCAATAGATACAAAAATTTTTGTATATATTGACTTTTTCTAACAGCTCAATTTTTATTTTTCTTTTTTCTTTCTTGAAGAATAATGAACACTTTTAACCCAACACACCTGAGTGTGATGATATATCTTTAGCTACCAGCTAAATGCTCACCCAGCACTCATTTACTCCCTGTCTTCAACAGGACATGGGGAGAAAATAGGAATAGAAATGTTCTGGGTCAAAATAAAGACAGAAAGAACACATATGTTACTGTCATGGGCAAAACAGACTTGTCTAGGGAAAAGAAAAATAAAAATATTGCCAAGTGAAATAGATTTGCAGTGTGACAAACAAAAACAAACACTAAACCCCATGTTTCCTGCTTGATTTTTCAGGCTCAACTTCCATCCTTTCTAGCAGACTCCCCCATCTGACCCCAAGTCAACCTGAGCAGTGTATTGGGTTGGGACTGGAGGGGGCTTAAGTCAGTCCATAGCAGCTCCTCTCTGCCACTCCTTCCTCCTCATGCTTTCCTCCTGCTTCTACACGGGCCTCTCAGTGGCTGCAGGAGAGTATCTGCTCCGTGCCAGGAGCACCTCCCACTCCTCTTTCTCTGACCTCAGTGTTCCCTGTGTTTGTCACCCTTTCTTCCCCCTTCTCCTCTGCTTGTGCAGTGTTTTGCTCTTTGTTAAATACACATTCCCAGATGTGCCATGATCTTGGCAGAAGGGCTCAGCTGTGCCCTGCAGTGAGTCTGCTGAAGCTAACTGGAAATGGCTGTGCTTGTTTTGAGGTAGCCCCATAGACCCAGTACTTTACCGCAGAAGCCACTCCTACAGCACCACTTCTACTCCCCTCAGATCTTGCCAGGGTTATTCAATATACTGAGGAAGTACTAAAGTATTACTTTTATTTTTTAATTACGAAATCTGGGAGAATTAAAATACATGACTTGGGTTGAAAATGAGAATTTTTTCAAGTTTTTACAGAGACACTAAAAATCACTAAAATCCTATTTTGTTTGGTCTGCAACAAAGTTGGATTTTTTTGCATGTTTTCAGACCTTTACCTATTTTTCTCTTTTTCCAGTGCAGTATTTAAAGAAAGTAATGACATCTTAAAACAAAAAGTTGAAAATATGAGATTGAAAAGTTGAAAAGGTTGATGTTTTTAACATTACTGATTTGAAGCATTTCATTTTGGAAATGTGAAAATTAAAACTGTATGATTGTTTTTTTCTCTTCTGCTATTTTTATCCCAGATTATGTTAGAGTATAAGGGGATTTTTATAAAGATTTTTTCCCCTCTACTACAGGGAAATGACTCATTCTGTGTTTTTCAGAATAGCAAAAGATTTAAGCATCTGTCTAAAGTCCACATTGTGAAATTGCCTTGCAGCTATAGAGAATCATTTTCACCTGAAAGCTGAGAATATCTGTGAGAAAAGCAGAGAGACTTCTACTGAGTATAACCTGGTTGCTTAAGATTTCAGTTTTGATGAATGAACATTTTCAACTAAAGACTTTTTTTTTTTCTCTAAAAATGTTCAGGGGATTTTGTTGTTGAGTAATATCATGCCATCGCTAAAACTGTATTGACCCTCCTTAACAAAGCTAGGTTTACCTTTTACATGATGGAAACGGTTCTAGTTTGACAGTCATATGCATAAAGTATCCAGCAGTGAAATGAAGTAAAGTCTGGGTTCATTTCCTTTTTTTCAAGAGGCTGTTTTCGACAGTGATTTGTGGGTTGGCAGAATGTGTTTGATGCCAGCATGGTAAAACCTTTTTCACAATTTTCACAATATGAAATTCTTTGTTGACCATTCCAGCTCAGATGCTGACCAATAGAAGGGAATGAAGACCAGCAGCTGACTTGAGGATGTGGTAGCAGGGGGCGTCAGATATACATCTTATATTGTACGTTTCTGGTTCTAAATTTTTAGCCTGAAGATTTGGTTATTTTCATGACCGAAGAATTCACTTTTTCACCTCTGAAAAAAGAAAAGAAAAAAAAGAAGAGAAGCAAGAGGGGAGGGGAGGGGAAGGGGAGAGGAAGGGGAGGGGAAGGAGAGGGGAAGAGGAGGGGAGAGGAAGGGGAGGGGAAGGGGAGGGGAGGGGAAGGGGAGGGGAAGGGGAGGGGACAAAATTGGAAAAAAATTTGGTCTTGTGATTTTGAATAGTCATCTTTCTTCATCACCTCAGTTTTATCTTTTTTCTGTGAAATCTGTCTGAATATATATTGTATCTCATCCAGCTTTTCATTAGTCACTCCACTTCTACAGTGTTTATGTCTCCAAAATGTGAGAATTAAGGGGAAGAGGGCATTATGACATGTATGAGTATAGGAGTATCCAACTTTTGCTTATGCATTTGAATGCATATCTACATATTTTTTGTTTTCAGACAGTTTTCATGATAACATCCTGAAGTGCACCACTTTAATAATTATTGACTGTTCTTCAGCCTTTGCCTGCTCTGGGGTGGAATAGCAGTAAGCATAACAGCTTTTCCTAATGGTCTCAGGGAAGCCTGCTCACAGTGTAAGTCATCAACAGTCCACTGCAGGTACAGCCAAAATACTTTGTCAGATGGATAGTTTCCTAGATGCAAACCAAATTGTTTTATGCTTTGTTAGTTACACAGTATATTTCTACATTCACTTGTGTTGTTGTGCTGCATTTAGCTGACTATTGACTCAAGAGCTTTCTTTGCTAACTTCATCCAAAGCACCTGCTCAAGGATTGCAAATAATAGAAATAATTTCTATGGAATTAACAAAAGAAAAAAAACCAAACAATTTAATCTAGAGAAAGTTCAATAATGCTTACAAAACATACCATAATTTCTTAATAATATCACTATAATGATCTGGTCAGAAGACTAGTCATTAAGGAGAGCAAGACGTACTGATGTAAAGCTCTCAGTGACACTTCAGGACAGATTTGCTGAGGTGAAGGTAAGATTCTGGGGAGGTAGCCAATGCATCAACATTTCCTTGGACAACATGTAGAGATGCGACATGGCAGTAACCTTACAGCTGAGAAGTTGTACTGACCATATTGAAGCTGGATGTGATCCTGATGTTATCAATGGATACATACTGTGGGATAGTTCACCTAGTCCCAGTATGATGAAATTTAAGCATATATTTAAGTCTTTTGACTTAGTTAAGTCTCTGCCACTCTGTGACAATTCAGAACAAAAGCTAACACCGATAGCATGTTAAAAGATATATTTGTATAAATTACTTTTTATAAATCTCTACCTTCTTAAAAAATTAAGCCAAATGAAAAGCCTTAATCTTACCATTTTTAGTTTTGATTACTTTTCTTTTGTGCGATAGTTTATTCTTAACATGTAAACAAATAATTTTCCATAGTGAGAATTAATAGTGGAAAGGAAGACATTACCAGAATGGAAAAAAAGAAATCTGTATACATTTCTTGAGAAATTAAAAAGTACTATTTCTGGTGTTCAAGGCCAGGTTGGACAGAGCCTTGGGTGACATGGTTTAGCATGAGGGGTCCCTGCCCATGGCAAGGGGGTTGGAAACTAGATGATCTTCAGGTCCTTTCCAACCCTAACTATTCTGTGTTTCCATGATTCTATGCTAGCTTAAAGAAAACGTATTATTATGATGACACAGCTTACTGGACAAACAAATGTGTATCTGTATTCATGCACAGTTGAGATCATAAAAATATCCTTTCTTCAGAAGACGGCGTTTTGTAATAAATGCTTCTTGACTCTTACCTGAAATCTATCTATATTAAAATGGTAAAACAAGCAAACAGGTTGCAAATCCTCTGCATAATTCTCTACCTGATAAGTTCAATGCTATCATATCTCATCTGTGTAGAGTGACAGCCATCTTAGATTGGCACAAATGGAAAAGGAAATTATGTGACCCAGATAGTTTCATCTTTCTGATCTTTCATGAGTTCTTAGCTGATTTGATTTTAGTTCTTTCATATTTAAGAGAAAGAATTTTCTTCAAGAAGAAAACTTAAAACCACTGCAAATTCTCACAGACCCAAACCAGCTGTCTTGAACAGCAAGCAGTTGACATATGTCAGTATAAAACAAGTTGTCAAATTTAATGACTGCCTTTAAAAGTGGCATTCATTCACCCTGATTGTATATCCTGGACTTAACCACAAAATAGCAGAGGGTATCACATAAAATAAAAAGTGATTCATGGTGTGCCTTCTTTATTGATAACTTCTGCAAGCAGAGAAGACCCAGAGCCAAGTCAAGTGACAGAGAAAATGATTTTTCTAATTCAAATTTGAAAACATGTGCTTGATAGGTTTCAAGGGCTGTTTTCAAAACAGCCACAGATTTAAAAGTTAGCTGAGGTTTATCTGAGACTTGACCAAAGCATTCTGCTCCAAAGAAAGAAAGAAAAAAAATTAAAAAATCACTGTGTTTTCTCAAGGGACCTTACAATTTGTTGGAGTTCTTTTCCTTAAATGATGGTCCCTATTCATCACTGCTGTAGTCCTGCAAAAAAGTAAAAACAGACTAAAAAATGTCCTC
Organism: Loriculus beryllinus; assembly: GCA_039877255.1. NCBI lineage: Eukaryota > Metazoa > Chordata > Aves > Psittaciformes > Psittacidae > Loriculus > Loriculus beryllinus. The sequence goes on from JBCJKH010048725.1 coordinate 23,477, forward strand.
ATATTCAACTTCTGCATGAGGCAATGACTGAACAGAAGAATTTTTAATCAAGGATATAAAATCATTCCTTCCTTTATTATCCCAAATCAGTGTTTATTATTTTGTGTTTCCATAAGAGAAAGTGACTATTTACTGTTCTAACAAAATCTGCTTTCTACTTTGATAGAAGGTGTCGCCTTATATGCGTTGCAGGGAACTCATAACTGAAGGGTTATGTGTATTATCAATCTAAGTCAAAGAGATATCAGTTGGGGTGATTTTCATGGAGATGATCATAAGACATGGATTAAATAATTTAAAAGCATTCTAACCTATCTGCACCTCAGGGTTCCACTCCACTTCTTTACATTTTCACTCCTGAGAATTAATCCCTGTTTTGCTTTCTTATTCCTTTGAATAGATAATAGATTGAATAAAATCACAAAATGGGTAGCTTTTACAAAACTGATCCTTAAAGGAGTAAAGTAACCTTCTCTGGAAAACACAGCAGAATTTTGATGAATGAATACTGAACAAAAGGTTTAAAGAAATATATTTGTTCAGTGCTGGACTACTGGGAGTGCAGTTAGACCACATCTATATACTTCTGAAAGTACGTTCTTCTATTAATTATTGATATTATAGAATTTATTATATTTATATATATAAAAACTAAAATCATATTAAATTCTGAAAAATGTTCTTACAGCTACAGTGTTGTTTTCCATGTAGACCTAGTTTCTAAGAGTCTTTGAAAACACTTTTTTTTATTATTATTTAGGAAATGTAAGCAGCTAGACAGTGGGTTTTCTTAATTTTTTTGTTTCTTTTTAGCATTTCCAGTTTGTCCTTATTTTTTGCCTGTTCTAATGCATATATTTTAATCCATTTGATAAAATGTCTCTTTTCACTAGAAATAGTGAAACCTTCAGTGAAGTATAACTGATAGGGCAGGATGCAGCTGCTCAGAACCTACCCAGAACGCAATCAGTACAAAATAAATTGACCATATTACAATAAATCTTGGTTCATTAGCTTCCATCAGCCCTAAGGTTTTCTCACTGATATATGAGAAATCATGAAATCTCTTGGATTCTTTGACTTTTTGCTTCCCAGAATTTTAGCAGAAATCATCAAAGAAAGTTTTCATGACACTTGCTATAGGAAGCGGCTTTTCAGCATGTTGTAGTTTAAATAAAATTCGTTGCTGTGGGGTATTAGAAATGCACTTCACTTTTTACTTGTCATTCATATGACTTTCTTATGCTTGAAATTATATACGCAATATATTGTATGGTTATGTTTTAGAATTTGATTTCTTACTAACTAAAGAACTAAACTAATTTTTTGCCATACTGAAATGTTAAAAGTTCGAGTGTTTCAGATGGTTAAGGGCTAAGTAAGGTTAGATAAATTAAGGGTGAGTTTAGGTGGAGTGTATGTAGATCTTAGAAACAAAGCAAATGGATGCAATCATTAAATGGAAACATAAAATATTTTCAGAACGTGCTCACGAAACAGAAAATTTCCCTGGCAACCTAAGCAATCAGCCTGTGACATACAGCAAATCTTTTTTAAAATACTATATTGTATTTCTTGAATTAATAAAGTAGGAAAAGTAGGTCACAAAGTGAAACATTCACACTGAGAGAAATGTCATGTAAGTACAGGCGATTATTTGCTGTATTCCAAGGTCAGCATGCATCTTGCTGAAACAGCTCAGTCTGTTTTATAACCTCTGGTACCCAGTGTATTTCAATTATACAATATATCAGTGTACTGCATTGATATAATAATGATTCTTGAGCAGCTTTTGTACTTCTAAGCATCATATACCTGTCCAAGGTTTCTACTTACAGGGAATCTTAATTATTCTATGGAATTAACAAAGATCTGAAGTATCGTACCCAGTTGTCTTGGGTTCAGCAGTAGCAGTCAATTTTTCTCCTTCTTAGTAGCTGGTGTAGCTGTGTTTTGACTTACAGCCTGGGAACAGAGCTGATAATACTGATGTTTACTCTGACCAAGGACTTTGTGAGTCTCATGCTCTGCCAGGGAG
>JBCJKH010048727.1:0-13652 GCA_039877255.1 Loriculus beryllinus
CGGTTTGGCTCGATGATTCTAAGGGTCTTTTCCAACATAAATGATTCTGTGGTAATGTAGTCCTGTGATAGAAAAGGTGTTTCATTCCAGATTACAACAGTAAGTGGGTAATGATGCTACATATGCTTATGAAATAGTATATATTCCTATAAGGAAATATGGGATCAGAAATGTAGATATTCTGAGTTACAGAGGTTCCTCAGAATTTGCTTTTCAGATGTGGCCATCTGCTTAGGCTCTTCTTACTTAAAATTGATTTTAGTCTGTTTAAGGTGACTGTAAATATGTTCCACTATTTAGTCTGTACCATTTATAGGTTTTTTGATTATGATTATGGAGTTTATTTATATGAATTAAATTATATCTTTTTTTTTTCGGTTAGTAGTTCTGCTGGTTTTGTCTGTGGTATTTCATGCTGTCTAAATTAGTTTGTTTCTTTCAGATTAATATCTATAGGCTATAAGAAGCCATTAGAAAGGAATGACCTGTTTGAGCTGAATGAAAGAGATTCACCATACACTGTATGTCCTAACTTTGAAAAGCAATGGAGAAAAGAAATCCAGAAGTCCACCACAGGATCGATGGTAGCTACAACTCTGACAATAGGCAGTATTCTGTTCTAAATTTATGTAGTCTCAAAACTGGAGAAGATTTCTAGAATCTTATTTATTGAACAGCCTATATTCTATAGATCGCAGGGGCCACTCAGTGTTGTGATCAGGGATCTCTGGTGTGGCTATTGGATTTTTCTAAATTCTTTTAAGTTCAAATTTACCTCTTACAAAGATTGTATGTTATATTTTAACACTTTAATTGATATGGAATCTGCTTGGGTGATTAATTGCCATCTTTGTCACAACTGTCCAACTAATTTCTCTCTGAACTTGTCTATTTCTGTCTTATCTTTGCATCTGTATTTCAGGTAGATAGGTAGTCTATCTACCTGAAAGTCTATCTACTGATAAGCTAGCTGCTTATCAGTGGATGCGATGGCTTATAGAACACACAAAACAGGCTTCAGTTTTCTTTAATTTTAACAATACTGAGTTTTACAGATATTTTGTTTGTTTGTTTTTTCTGCCTGAAGTATTCTGTGTGATTTTCATGTAAACCCTTGACAGTTTCAGTCATAGTTACTATTTGGTTGTTGTAGTTAAAGAATACTAGGAGCCCTGTAATGTCAGGAAGCTCATTAGAGAGAACCTAGCCTGTAAGTCCAGTAAGAGTGTAGCTTTTGTTTCTTAATAGAGACAAGAGGGCTTCTGCAGAGTCTGACCTTACTGCATCTCTTCAGTGTTTTTCTTAGCTATTTGTAGATTTGTCCTTTCTTCCAGTGATGGTTTCTACACACCAAAACCTTTTCTACCAAAGCATTCAAAAGTGTTTTTCAATAAGGATTTTTTTTCCATTCAGATACTGGTTTTATTATTCAAATAATCTGTCCTTCATCACTGTGTTAATTAAGAAAGGCCGACTCTTTCTTTTTAGCCCTCATTAGAATGTTTGCAATTGCTTGAGGTACATTCAAACTGAAAAAGTACAGTTACTTGACAACTGAAAATATTCTGAAGGAATGGAAGGATTATTCAACCTTAAATATAAAGTTTCTGTGAGCCTGCTACAAATATTAATGCACTGATGTTGAAGTTCAGCTCAGCTTTTCTGATACTTTTTTTTGACCTGTGATAATCATTTGAGGATTAAATTCTTTTCTAATTGTATTTGTGGATGATTGGGGCAATTCTAGAAATTACATGTATCATTCCTTGGAAGACTGCTAGCTAAGCTAAATAAACCCAGACTTCATTTCTTACATGAAAGCTTTTGTTTTAACTGTAGGAAATGCTCTTTTTAAGATCATAAGTACACTGATGGCTTTAGATGGACACTTGGTATTATGTATTTTATATTTATAAATGTGGGTGAAGTTTGAAAATACTTTTTCTCTTAATTCTAAACATATTTTTGTAATCTTGCAGGCTTCTTACATCAAAAGACTGCTGTTTAAGAAAACAAGTTTCCATAAACCGTCTTTGATTTGGTCATTATGGCAAACATTTAAATGTGTATTGATTAAAGTTTCATTTCTGAAAGTTACAGCTGACATTCTGGCTTTCATGAGTCCACAAATAATGAAGTAAGTTATTATTATGTTTCACTTTATGATCAGAAAGTAACAACAATAATAATGCTAAAGGGTTTCTAATATCAAAACCAAACCAAGGAACAGCTTAGGTGTGTGAATATTTTGTTTGCTCCCCATTCCTCTGTGATTATCTGAAAATGATCTACTGAGGGAAAGCTCAGAGGTCAGGAATCTCTTAGCCAAAGGACTGAGATGAAACCAGTGGAACTTCAATTCCACAAGATTGTGTTTAAGTATTTAATATACTTATGTGTACAATAAGATGTTAAGAAAAAAATGGAGCACCAAGTTATTTAACTTCTCTGCTTCTTCAACAATATTTTTCCATCTCTGTTGAAAAAACCCACAAACCTAAATATGTAATAATATCTACAGCTTCAGCATTTAATATGAAACTGCACTGACTGTTGTTATCATGTTGTTGGCATCACGAGGCTGATGGAAGTGGTTTTTTGAAATCGTGCTTACCACAGAGGTGTTAAGAATTTATCAAATACCTGTGTGTTTGTAAGGAAAAAAATTAATGAACAGAATTGTTATTTATCTCCAAAATCTGAGTCAGCATAATCTTGAACAAAATCTTTAGCTATAAAATTTGTCTGAAGACATCCCAGTTACTGGTTATTTAAGATAACCTTTTACTAACACAAAAATAAGAATTTTCCTGTAGGTTTTTTTCCTCTTTCACTTTCATGGCTGGTAGCTGCAACCTTTCTAAGTACAAATATCTAATTGTATTCTGGTTTTTTTCTTTTATGCCATTCTTTATTTATACTCCATTGTCAGGGATGTCAGCAACAACACATTCATGGCTAAAATAGTATTTGAGAATTGTTTCTAATTGGAAAACACAGATAAGACCTGCCTTCTTTATAACATAGTATTTCTTTGTGACCTTTCACCATATATAAATCCAAAATGGACTTAATTAAACAAATTTCCAGTATTTCAGCTTATTGAACATTTTTTAGTTCTTTTAATGCATGAAATGTATCTTTTTTCCTTTGTTTTCAGAGCAATGATAGCAGTCAGTGAAGATCATCCTACTTCGTATGGGAGTGGATATGGCTGTGCTATTGCCCTGTTTTTTGTAGTTCTCTCACAAACTCTTCTCCATCAGTTATACCAACGTAACAACATGCTTACTGCAGTCAAAATCAAGACTGCAGTTGTTGGCCTGGTATATAAAAAGGTAATCATGTTTTCACTTTTCTTTGAAAACAAAAGCTGAAATAAAACTGTTAAAAGACAATGTGCTTACCAACGTGATCGAAACCCAGGATGTTATACACTGGTGACAGGCTACAACAGATTGAGTTTGTGTATTTTGGTGATTATTTATTTATAGTAATCTAGAGTTTCAGCAGCATTTCTAGTGTTAGACTCATGAAATTACATCCTTTTGTGAGCCACCTGTACAGGCATAATAATTGAGCAATATGTAGCAACTGCACTCTTCCTACTTTGGTTATGGGTTAATCTCTCTCGTATTTACTGAATGAACTAGGAAGACTTTATAGATTGGATGTCCACGAAAAAGTAAGGGTAACTGTTTTTACTGTAGAGTAGTAGCGAATATCAGAAACTAAAGTTTGCCTTAGTTTGCAGAAGTTTGCAGAAGTAAAGTTTGCAGAAGTAAAGTTTGCTAAAGTATTGTCTCCTTTGGAGGTTGAAAATACACACCCCTCCACCACCCCAATTTTAATAAAACTGATTTTCTGTGGAGTTGAATACCTGGTAGGTTAATTGTTTTTCAGATGTTTAAAGGATGACTAACTGCTGTGGAAATCTATCTACAACTTATCCCACCTTTAATAAGAAATGCTGAGGTGGCAGTGTTATTAGCCCCAAAAATGCAGGTGCCAATAATGCAGACGTAAAAGTAGCTGTCTGACCTACAAAACATAGCAATGTTTACTATGCTGTTAGTATGTAGCATATGAGATGAATCTGGTTTCTCGGTGCTGCACCTTTAGTTTACTTTGTTATGCACATGACACATTGCCATTTTTACTGCAGTATTTAGCTCTCAGGCACAAGTTAAGGAAGGAAAAAAATAATCCAAATCTGAAATAAATTACTGTCTGTTAATATAAAAGATAGTCTCTTTTCTCAAGAGTCAAAACAGTCTTTTGACATAGGCTTCTCAGGTATGTTCTGAATCACTACACAAAATTTTACTTACAAGTTGCAAATCAGTTAAAGAAAGGAATACATTCTCTCAAGTCACATATTGAGGTGTGTCAGTACATTAGATTATGAACAGCGGAAGAGAATCTCCAGCTGGGGTGGCATGTCTCCTGGGCAAGTTTTCACAACTATAGGATAGAGCTAGAGCTTCTTCCTCTCTCTAAAAGTAGAGTTGATTAGTGAATGCTGGGTCAGGTTGTGCTTTGCACATAGGATGGATGCTGGAGTGAGCTGCTGCAGCACTGTCTTGGTATATGCAGGATTTTCAGATGGTATAGTAGAAAAATGTGAGGCAGTAACACACAGAAGGAGAAAGACCGTGTGTATGTGATTTGGTATCAGTCCTGAGACACACAGGACATGGGCTATCTGCCCGACACAGAGATTATACGTGTACTTATTGTGAAGCCTACTATTGCTGGTTCCTGCACTAGGAGGTTTGAATCGAGGCCAAAGATGAGGCTTTCTGAGCCCTCTTTCTGCCATGTGCCTCTTATAAAGAGTTGCAGGTCTGTTTCAGAGTTCAGCTTTGCTCTAATTACTGTCTTGTTAGCTTCTCTTGGGCAGCTAAACCCATCGAAATTGTTGAGTTTTGGTTGTGACCGCTGTTTTCTGGTTGCAGGCCTTAACTTTAGCAAATTCTTCAAGACGAAACTATACAACTGGAGAAATTGTTAACTTGATGTCAGCAGATACTCAGCAACTCATGGAAATGGCTGTAAACCTCAATCTCTTGTGGTCAGCACCTTTTCAGATCATCATGGCTGTTGTCTTTCTCTGGAAAGAACTCGGCCCCTCAGTCCTGGCAGGTGTTGCACTGCTTCTTTTGGTAATACCTATAAATGCACTCATTGCAGCCAAGGTAAAAAGACTGAAGGTGAGCAATTTAAATAAGCATAGTAAAGAGAGATTAAATTGTCATAATATAGAAATGAAAGGGTGTGTGTACAAGTTATGCACGTATAAGAATACTACAGGTATATCTAAATCAAACTCCAAACAAATAAGCAAAGCCAAGGCACAACTGTTTTTCACTGGAGGGAAGCATAGCTGGAGTTATGCCATATGTGTGATAGCTAAAGTAGTTTTTAGTTGGGATACCTCTATTTCCATTATCCTGAAACAATAATTTTGTATTAGTAAAAATTACTGTGTGACTCATTTAGGAAACAACTGTGGTTTTGCATATTACATGAGTTAATTCTATTAAATAAGGGATTTTTGTATGATTATGGCCCTCTTCTACTTTTATTATTCAGGCACTGTATTGCCTATTAATATTTCTATTCCTGTGAGGTCCATTGAAAAAAAAACCAAACAAAACTAAAACCCTAAGTTTTGTTTCGTAATTGCTATCAAGGCAATTATTTGTCTATTTTCTTATTCTGCCTTTGATGACACAGCATGCAGGAGCGACTCTGGGTTTCCATTAATTCTTTTGTAAGGCTGTGACAGATTAGAAACATTGAAAAAACAACAAGAAAACGCTCTCAGCTCTTTTCCAGATGAGCTGTTACAGCTATATATGCACTTAGATCCCTACTGTGATAAAAGAGAGAAGAAATGCAAAAGACAATTAAATAATTCTGTCTGAAAGTTTGCAACTTGTTGTGTTTGAATAAGACTCAAAACGTTAAAGAGGCTGCTAATTAGTATTATAGAAATGTGAGATGCAGAAGAGTCTGAGTATAGCATAGGAGTAAGAAGAATTTCTGTGTTTCTTTGACTGGTTCTTTCAGTAATAATGTATTCTTCAGTAAAAAAGGAAGCTTTCTTCCTAACCTCTGTATATATGCATATATATGTGTACAGTGGTTTATATCCATATAGTGTTAACATATGTCTGTGTGTATATAATGTTATACTATATTGTTAAAAATGTTATTTTAATGTATTTAATCCTTTACCTAACTAATGATTTCCTTTTACTATGTAAGTATCCGAAAATGGTATAACTGCAGTGCTAGTGTGTTTTTTAGCAAGGTAAAAATAGCAAAAAGGTATTTATTGCCTATAGAACACAGAATATTTTAGTCTCCATTTTCTTTTGCTTGTTGAAAAATGTAAGCATTGCTGTCTTTTAAACAGAAAAGCCAAATGAAGAATTCAGATCAGCGAGTCAAGCTATTAAGTGAAATGTTACATGGCATAAAGGTAATGTAACAACTAATAATCATTTCGGGTTGTTAGGTTGCAAAGACAGAGAGTAAGTTATCTAAAAAGCCCTAGGTTTTATGAGGAATATTTCAGCTAACAGTGATAAAAGTTTACAGAGAAAGTGTTTTTGGAAATATTTACTGTTTTAATTTGATTTGAGAAACTTATTATTCATGATGCATTATTTTTAATACCACATTTTTAATGAGAATGTAAAATATAATAGATGCCTGAAAATCTTTGGCAGACTGAAATTTTAGTATAGAAGAAAAGCATTTCACAAAGTTGTTTCACTTTTGTTATTTATCCTGTTTTGAAATAGAACAGTCTCATCGTTTATGATACATAAGGGACAAGTTGAAATCTGAAGAAGTAACAGTAACGAGAGTATATCTTCCGTAAGAACAACTTAATTTAGAGTTATCTCAGGTCTTGCTTTCATTTGTAAAACATTCAAATTGTAGTTTGGCATTGGTGAATACTTGAAAATGACATTTGGAGCTTTAGCTTATTTTCTGAAGCGTGGTCACTGCTCTTTTGTTTTATAAAGATACGTTTATTTACTTGTTTAGATCCTCAAACTTTATGCATGGGAACCTGCATACCAAAGGAAGGTCATGAGCATTAGAGAATGTGAAGTGGATGTTTTGAAGTCTTCTGGATATCTGACGACTTACTCCATGCTAACATTGACGTGTATTCCTTTTATGGTTTGTTTTATAAAAATATTAATTCATTCAAGGCTGTTTCTCAGGTTCCTGTAGCAAGGGTCAATGAAAGAGCTTTAAACTAAACTTGAAGGGGAAAGGGGATAAAATCAAGCTCATTAGAGGCAAGCCTGGGTCCAGCACACCAGGGTTTGAGAGACAGGATCTTACTGCTCTCTAAACAACCTGAAAGGGGTTGTAGTGAGGTCTGTTTCCCAAGTAACAAGTGATAGGACAAGAGGAAATGGACTCAAGTTGCTCCAGGGAAGGTTTAGATTGGATATTAAGGAAAATTTCTTCACCGGAAAGGTTGTCAAGCATTGGAACAGGCTCACCATGCCTGGAGGCATTTAAAAGGTGTGTAGACATGGCACTTAGGGACATGGTGGACTTTGTAGTGCTGGGTTAATGCTTGGATTAAATGATCTTAAAGGACTTTTCCAACCTAAATGATTCTATGGATCCAACTGGAAACTTCATTATGAATAAATGACCACCTTTAACTTCAGTTACAAAAAATGGCATCTTCTAGTGCTCAACTCATGGTATGTAAGAGCAGAAGAGGAATATTCCTTAGGTATAGTGAAAGGGAGGATTAAGGCCATCCTTCAATCTGTAACCTTTCTAACAACTGAAATAGTTAAAGCAGTGAGCGAGAAAAATTCAGGCGTTGAATTAAATGCAGTGAAGTAATCAACTTCTTATTTAGGACTTTATTAGGAGTCTTTCTACTTTATAACTAGTTTAGTTTAGGACTCCAGAATTCAACAAAAGGCAGAAAAGACTCCGTAGGACAGGTTGTTAAATATAGGCTTTTCTGGGTATTCTGAAGGCTTGAGTGTCTGTTGTGTAAGAGTCCAGTTTATTCTCTGATGACTACTGATTAGATTCTTGAAAATAATTCCAAGTGTCCAACATAAAAATCCCTGCAGTAAATAATTCTGTTTCATGTCCAATGTCATAGCAATAGCAAGAGAAAGAAAAAAGTGAATTTCCTGAAATACTGTGTTTTGAGTATTTTAAAAATGAAGAAAACAGTTGATGAGATGGGAAACCTATTTCATATAGTTTCACGTGAATCTGGTTGGGTCAAACACAGTAGCCATGGCTTTTGCTCACTAAAATGATAGTATTCCTGCACTCAGTATTGCAGCTATGCAATAATTTCCATGTGCAGCAGTTACAGAGCTCCTGCTTATACATGAGCAGAAATGGGATAATGCACCTTTCAAATGCAAACAAATAGTATATGTGTATGATTATGATTTTGCTTCTGGATATGTCATTTTCTTTCATTTATTTAAAAGGTCTCCTTGGCTACATTTGGAGTCTTCTTTCAGCTGGACAAAGATAATGTTTTAACACCAACTAAGGTTTTTACATCTATTTCTTTATTTAACATTTTACGACTGCCTTTGTTTGATTTACCATCTGTGATCTCTGCTGTTGCCCAGGTAAACATACTATGAATAACTGCCACAAAAGGCTGATGTTTATGCCCTTGTCATGTTTCATCCGTTTCTAGGAATGGTTAAGTCATTATTTATTTGAAGTTACATTTCGTTGACATGAAACTGCACAGTAGTTTTGTGGATTGAGAAGCATGAGGGATGTTTAAAGGATGTTTCTGTCTTAAGGAAAAACAAAATTCAAAGATTAACTGTATATTCTAACACTGGATATGTCAAACATGCTATGTTACTTTATGCTATAAAGCAGTAGATCCTTAGGAGAAAAATACACTTTTTTTGACTCCAGATTGTTTAGTACTTTAAGGAAAATATTTTTTAAATACCTAAACACCTTTTTTGTCTATCTTCAAATAGGAGATATTTGACAAGGAATATTGTCTAGAACTTCAAAGTATTAAAATATTAAGTTTTTAATTTTAATTTAAGGAAGCACAGGCATGTTGTATTATATCTAATCTATCTATCTACCTACCTACCTATTCATCTTGCAGACCAAAGTTTCTCTGAGCCGCTTAGAGGATTTTCTGTGTGCTGAGGATATTAATCCTGAGGATGTCAATATAAACTACAGTGGAAGTAAGCAGTAGTTATTATTTTTTTCGTTGCTCATGAGTTTATATGGATAATCATTAAGAAACTCAACTGAGGGGATGAATTAGCAACTCTTTGGTCTCTTTTTGTTTACTGCAACAGATCTTGCTGTTGGGTTTATTGGTGCTTCTTTCTGCTGGGAAAAGAATGGCGTGCCGGTCTTAAAAAAGTAAGGTATTTCTCACTGGGTTTTTTTATGAGCTTCTTTGGCAGAATATGATGTCTATAGAGATTTTGTTCAGGTTTAATATATTTTCGTTCAGATTCGTTCATGATGTTACATACCAAAAATAACATAAATTATTGTTTCCAGAGCATCCCATGTGACCAGTGTGCTCTGCAACATCAAATCTGACCTGGTGTCCCTGACGCTCCAAGAGAAACCACATAAAAGTGCATGTTTCCCAGTATAGCACTGTGTAAATGCTATGGGAAGCCAGTGCCCTTCGCTTTCCTCTTCGTCTCTCCCACTCCTCCTCCCTCTGCCTCTCCATTTCCCTTTCCCTAAGAGGTCTAGCAGTTGATTGTCAGAGCAAGACAGAATGTGAACCACAGGCCTGAGAAGAATACGATAAGGCTATTTGTTGGTTAGACTGTCTCCAATTGATTTCATTGTGACCAGATGAAAGCACAGTCTTTTAACTTGCATACAAATCAATCTGTATGTAAAGCCATTATTGCAAGTTTCTGAATGGTACATAGTCAAAAGACATGCAAACCAATTTCTCATCATTCTGAGGGTAAAATAAGACTATTTCTTTCTCACAGTGACCACTACTCATACATGATGGAGTGTTTACAATGCGGGTAACTAATTTGTCTTCCTCAATATTTCCAGCTTGAGTGTCAGCATTCCTGAAGGCTCTTTAGTTGCTATTGTAGGAGAGGTTGGATCTGGAAAGTCATCTTTTCTTTCTGCTGTTCTTGGAGAAATGGAGAAACTTGAAGGAACAGTTCAGAGAAGAGTAAGATTGTCCATCTGCGTCCCCCTGCTCTGCCCACTCTTCAATACCTAAGTTAAGCAGAACTGCTCTTGAAAGTGCAGTTTTTCCTCCTCAGCTATTTATGGTTGTAGAAATCCTTGCAAAGGTAGCTCCAGCTTCTTAAATCTTCAAAGAAAAGTAAGAATACAGTGACATTTGTTAATAATGTAACAATTTCGCTTTGTTGTCAACCTACATGATGGCAAAGCTATTTTCATTTTTTTATAATCTGTATAATTCAGTGCAGCAGTCATGAGTGTTTAAGTCATGTATTGAGACTAAGCATCTCTAATGATTGCTGGTTTTGAACAGCTGTACAAACATGGCCCACTCAGAGCAGTTATAAGCCGATATAGAAGATGATCAACTTTCTTGCAATGGTTTATGTGGATAAGGAAATCCACATCCACAGGATGTGGATACAGGTTATGGAAATAGAGGTTAAAGCTGAACTTTAGGCAGAGATGGAATTAGAGTGCTGGCTCTCCTAGCAACACGGACCCCTGTAGCTTAACTTGTCTTGTAGTTACATAGAGCAATGAAAGTCCTCAGTGCAAAACAGAGTTTAGGGAAGTTTGCAATAGGTTATAGATATGGAGGAAGTTAACCTCTGATGACAGACTACAGTGCTTGAGCCAATTAATGAATAAACACGATATCCATTAATCTGCTCGCAAGTGGATGTGGCACCATTAAAGAAGTGTCTTAGCCTTGAAAATAAGTGTTGAACAAGAATCCGCTCCTGTAGAAAGCTAGTACAGTATCCTGTCACTGTTGGGGGGTGGGGAACAAATATGAAGTTGAGGTGTTCTGAATCTGAAAGTAGTAATTAATGGGAAAAAGATTAGCTGTGTAAAATCTATAAGGAAGGCATATACCCAACAAGTGTATCTATGCTATCAATTTGTTGTAAAATTAATAGAATTTAACAGGGCATGTGGCTGAATGGAAGAAAAGGTTTAGGAGCATTTCCAGTTATCATTCCTGTCCTGTAACCTTGATTTCTAATTCTAATTTCATGCTGACACATTCCACAGCATGTAATATAAAAATGCAGTCAAACTGGTTTTTGATATATACCTAATACAGACCCATTTTGCTGCATATAAATCTTACAGTGGATGCCTGTTTCTCACTAAGATCTTTCCCTGAAAGGCTGTTCAATATATGTTCCAGCTCTGTTGGTTTTACTCACAGCATGTGCTCTTGTAATAATTACAGGCAAACTGTTAAACAGGACTATTCAACAGATTGCTTTTATTACCTGACTTAATTAAAATATTTACAGTTTAATAATATAAACAGATTAATAATTATGGAGGTGATTGCTGGTTACTTTGAGGAAAAGCTGGATTTTAAAACATATTTTTAAATCCTTTTTTTTTCTGTGTTCAAAGCCTGAGTAAACAAATTGTTTCCAATTCTTTTTAGGGCTTAGTGGCATATGCTTCTCAGCAGGCTTGGATTCAAAATGGCACTTTACAGGAAAATATTCTCTTTGGTGCAAATCTACATAGGCCATACTACGAACTTGTTTTAGAGTCCTGTGCTTTACTGCCAGATTTGGAACAGTTACCAAATGGAGACCAAACAGAGATTGGAGAAAGGGTGAGAATGTGAGGGGTCAGAAGTGATGCAATAAGTTACAGCTTTTATGTTTTTATGTATTACCTGTTTGATAATTTATACTGATGACTTAATCAGTGCTCAGCCAAGTAAATCTATCACATCTCCTTACTTATCTTGCTTACTTTGAATTTTTTTGTCCAAGCTCTGAACACTTAAAATGGTTCTTTTCTATACAGAAGTTTGAGTCAGCCCTGTCCTGTTCCCAGAGGGTTCCCTCTATAATGTAAAAATGCCTGTATGACTGTAAATAAAAGTAATTTTTTTAATTTTCCAAAGTACCTTGCATTCACTCATTTTGGAGTGAGCATTTAATCAACAGAGCTCAAACTTTTTTCTAATTACTTGAAAATCCAAATTTACCTTTCTATATTCATATCTAGTATAAAATTTACTTGATTATCTGAAAAAACGAATGAGACTGAGTGTGACACACTGGTCTTTTTTAGTATTTCATATTTAAATGTGGATTATTTTGCTTTCTTAGGGTGTCAATATAAGTGGAGGGCAGAAGCAGAGAGTGAGTCTCGCTAGAGCTGTGTACAGCAATGCCGACCTGTATCTTCTGGATGACCCCCTGTCTGCTGTAGATGTACATGTTGGGAAACACCTTTTTGAGAAGATAATTGGCCCTTCAGGCCTTCTGAAAAGCAAGGTAAAGTAGGGCAGCCTCCTTTCATTGTGGGGATGAGTTGGTTTGCACAATACAGTGGACACAGTAGAAGTCTCAGTCATTCTGCAAAATCTCATCTCCTACCTAGTGTGTTGATGAGAATTATTCTGCATAAAGAGGCTAAATTGAAAACACAGCTGATTGTACCGGTTTGAAGCCTGTTGGGTGGGCATAGAAGAGACCAGAAGAAAAGATTGAGAGCTTACCTGACATGAGAGTCTGAAAGATTCACATAATATTTGCTTATTTCTTCTTTACTGGAAGTTTCTGAGGGGTGCCAGAGTATATAGAAGGCTCAGTGGAGCCCTTTGTGGTCACTGTTGATGCCTCACTGCAGTAAATAGATTATAGAAAGAAAGGCTTCTTATTGAACAGAGAAATTCCTAGGGAAAAGTGGATCAGAAGGAATAGGTTCTCACATTTCAAAACTGTTCATGTGAGAAGGTAGGATACTTTGTAAAAAATCTCTCCTCAGTGTTATGAATTAATACAGATCATTCCTGCTGGCTGATGCCTGCAAATCACATGTATTGCTGTGAAATATTTACTATTATGAATACACTATCTATGAGGCATTTGCTTTCCCTTTCTCCCTTCTCCCTTTTATCAATTTACGTGCTGCATGGGTTATAAATATGTGGCAGAAGCAAGAACACTAATGGTAGACTTGTAAGCAGATCTTCGTATTGAGATTATGAAAGCACATGTACTAGATTAAAATCTGTTTTGTCTACTTCTTCTCCTTACAACCTAATCTAAACCATTCTTGAGCAGAGAATACACATTAAGAAATAGAAAAGTATAAGTAATGGTAAATAGCTATGTTTACCATATATTTATATATAGCTATATATATAAATATATATATATATATTATATTTATATATATATAATATATATATACCATATATATATATAGCATATATATATATAGCTATATTTACCATATATTTATATATATATTATAGCTATATACAGTTTGACATTACAGTCAGCAGTTAAAAGAGTAATGTAGTAAAGTAGGCAATAAATAATATAGTAATAGAGTAGACAAATGATCAAAATCCCAGAAAAAAATCCATTATATCATTCCAATTATCATAACTG
>JBCJKH010048728.1:0-10000 GCA_039877255.1 Loriculus beryllinus
GGCACTTCACACTAAACTATGCCACGCAAGGCTTTGTCCAACCTGGCCTTGTGGCTTCCTGACCACCAGTTCATCACTACTGTGACTCTGCAGTTACCTGCTTGCATATTCCTTGCTATCCCTCTCAAAATAATCAAAATTAGTCCAATGCCATCTAAGTAACCATAATTAATATGAAGTCCCACAGATTTAGAACTCCATTTGTATAAATTGGGATGGTGGAGGTAGGTTCTAATCCTGTGTGTCATATGTGGGTTTGCTCTTTCTGTGAGTTCAAAGGAAATAAGACAATGGGCTCTTTTAATTTGGCAGTTTTTATTTTTATTTTGAACATGTTGGCACAGAAGTGGTAAGTGCTGTACAATCAATATAGAGCATCTTTTAAGAATCTTTCATGCCTGAATATACATCTGGAACTGTTTGCACTAACTAAAAGTAAAGTAAATGCCACAGCGTATTATACCATACTTTTTTTCATTTAAAAAAGGAAATTGAAAACACACCACTCCTAGAAATGCTTGACATTGAATTGGCTATTGAAATGGTATCAGTAAAGTATTTATATATTCCATATTTTGTTCCATACATCAGCTTTCCTTGATGCGTTAGACTTGGAAGGGTGCCATTTGAGCTGAAATGTTGCCATATATGAAAGACCGCCTTGTTTAAAAACGGACTGAATCTTCTAGGGTACAGGAAGTAAATCTGTTTGAATACATGCACATCTCTCTTTGCTCCTGCTCTTGCATGTTTTACTTTGTCTCTTCCCTGTTTGTCTTCAGAAGCTGGCTGTACATACAGTAAATATCAGTGTTCACCTAAAAGCTGAATATAGTGATAAATATAACTTCTGCCATAAAAAACTGAATGAATGACAAGAACAATGTAGTTTCATGAACCAAGAAATCCCCTGAAAAAAATCATAATTTAAAGTTGGTTTTACAACGTTCTTTAATTTAAAACAAAGCAAAATACTTCTGTGGTAAAATCACAGTTCTTCACTCTGCGCTGTAAGGGAGATTCAAGAATTTCTATTTCAAAATGTTTGGTGTTTGGTTTTTTTTTTTTCTTTAAATAAAAACCCGTAACCTAAAGCAAATGCAATAGATTGCTGCATACTTGAAACATATTTTCTGAATTTATTCTAAGTCTCTTGACTGCATCAGTGGGTTGTGTGTATGGATTAGGACTAGACCATTATTTCACCATCTATCTCCATCCTGAATTGATTGCAACGAGCACTGCAGAATGAATTGCAGATGTCTCCTTTTTCGCCTAGTTTGGAGGACCTCTGTTTTCAGCCCCATTTGATCTGAACTGGGCTAAGGAGTGCAAGTCTGTCACTGTTTAGAGGGATTCAGTGGAAGAAATCTTTGCACCTGAAAGAAGTTACTCTGTCTGTATACACAGCCTGCGCTCTGAAATATGTGTGCTGTGGGATGCTGCCTGGATGACACTTTCTGGTGTGTCCCTGCTCGTTCAGGATTATTGTTTGAAATGTCAGAGTCCAACAGGAAAAAAAAAAAATGAAAAGAAAGGAGAGCTCTATCTGTGCAAATGGGGAGCTTGGTTTGACAGGAAAGCATAAAAATGTTTGTGAATTCGAGAAACTAAGCAATTTTAAGACATACTTTTCCTTAAAGTTCTTCCAGATTTCAGGCAAAGTGCAGCATATGTGCTTCTGTTTTATAAAAAAACTGGAGCAAATGGACATGAAATGTTGCACAGGCAGGTTTTCACCTGTGGAGATGTAAAATCCCTGAGGGATTCTTTCTTTGTCTCCCAAACCCTCATCTGAATGTACGAATAGTAGGATAGCCACTGGGAGTTTGTATGAAAAATATCTATACTTAAAACCCATCATAGAATAATACGGTTTAGGGGAAACTTGTCTTGAGAATACGATTTAAATAGTGTTTTGCCTTTAACTGTCGTATCATCAAACTATCTTTCAACAATTAGAGTAGAAAATGTTAGGTTTTGGGTTTGTTATATCTTTTGGGGGTTTTGTTTGTTTGTTTGTTTAAAAATAAATAATGATCTGTAGAAGCTGGAGCTCTAGGCTAAGTATCAGACACTACAAGCTTTAGGAGTTCAGATCAAAAGAGCTAGTAGCGCTTTTACCAGCATTGGCACTTCTTTGTACTCCCGTCACTGCTCTTATCCCCTGAGATACCTGTCTCTTACAAACAGAGCTACTGAGGTTCCCTGGGATTGTGGGTTGAGGGACAGTGGTAGGTGCAGAGCTACTGTGGGCAGGTATTTCCAGCCCCGTGACTCCCATGGAGGTTTGGGAACCAGCTGTAGAAGCAGGAAACTGGGTCAATAGCATCCGTAAGAGCACAACGGCTCCTGCAGGACTTTTGCTATTAAGGAGGGTAGGGTGGAAGAGCAGGATGTAAAGGCTGTTCTGGGTGGTGTGTTGGTGCTGTCTTCCAAGAACGTGGAAAAACTTTGCATTTTGCATTGTACTACTTCAGAAGCACTCTCCCCACCCATCCAAGGAGAGTCTGTGCTCTGACAAGATTATCTTGTACCCTGGTTAGAAGTGTTTTGAGGTGTGCCTGAAAGCAGCCTTGTATCTCATTACAGAAGGCAGACCTGGGGAACTTACAGACAACCAGAGATAAATCTGTCCGCCCCGTGATTGTATAGTAGCAGAGTGGGGTTTGGGGCTTTGCAGGGTGGGGAAAGAGGTTAAACAGAGGTAAGTGGCTGTAGAGTTTGGGATTTTATTTTTACCCCTCAGAAGTCCAAAGAAAGGTGTAATTGACAAAGTCAAACCTAATGTCATTAGATTTGTATGAGAAGTACAGGATAATTTCAGCAATCTGCAAACAAAGTGGCAGACACTGTTCGAGGGAGTAGAAACCAGTCTGAAATTGGAGGGCAAACCCAACACACTAATTCCCACTACGGTGTTCAATTTAAGTAACAAAACACTGCCAGCCTTTTGGGAAAGGCTCCCCCCTCCAGTCCGAACTTTGCAATGTAGCAAAGGAAGGGAAGCAGGAATCTTGTGGCTGGTTACAGACTTGGGATCGCTTTTAGTTATCAACAACTGAATTGGAGGATACAGGCTGTGCCTGCTCGCTGCGAGCAGCAGACTGTTAGAGGAGCTTGATTTCTCTCACTCCTTCTTCCACCCACCTCCATCTCCTCTGTGCCTGTGTCTGCGCTCCCACATGCTTCAAATCTGTGTACCTGGACTGCCTTTCTTAACAGTTCAATGTGAGTGTTAGCAGAATGAAAACCAGATGGACCAGCAGTTCCCACTGTTATCTCCCCACCAGCTCTGGCAAGCCTCCCTTTCTCTCTCCTTTCTTGGCATGGCAGAAATATTTGCCTTTATTTAGGAGGGCTTGGGCTCACTGCTGTGCCTCTTTCCCTCTGTTGCAACATGAGCTGAAAGCTATTTATTCCCTTGTTGCTGAGGTTGGTTGAGGTGAGTGGAAGATGAATTCGGCTATTAAGGAAGCAATTAACATTTCGAGATGAGTTTTCATAGTTCTTTATATTAAATGAATGACTTGTTAAAGATATAGATTTAGCTGTTTTAATGAAATGATACAGAAAGGAAATTTGTATAGAATATGTTTAGAAACTTGCTTTTGTTTTCCAGCATGTAATAATTTACTGTTCCTTGATCTGCAGATCAAATCTCACCTGTGTAGCAGCCTTAATATTTAAGCTAATCATTTTGGATACTATTCCCTACACTGCTGAGGTTTACTAACCTTAGATCCGCACTAAAGATCCTGTAATACTGTATCTGTGTTCCCTCCATTCTGTTCTGGGAGTGTTTCACTGCTTATCTTCCCCAGACTTCTCTAAATTTTACATTACATTACTCCCACTAGCTGAAAACTGAAGCATCGTCTGTAGGCACTTTGACAAAGGATGAAGATGGCTTTTATAATTGCAGTACCTGACACACTGTAGCTCTGAGACATACTTCCTCACTTTCCTCAGTGTCAGGCAGCTAAATATTGATACCTATTATGTGTTGTTAATTTCTGTGGTAGTTTTTTTTGTTTGTTTGTTTGTTTTACTTTCTGATAAATGTTCTGATAATGTTTTGAGGCTCTTTTGAACATACCCTTCCTTTGTTAAATGTGTACATTGCATTTTGTTTCTCTTAATGTCTCTCAGGACAAATTTTAGATAGGATTATTTAGTTGAAGTTTGTATGTTGTTAGTAAGAACAAGAAGCATGTCATAAAGTGGAGTGATAGAATTGATAGCATATGGTGGGCTTTGCTATTGTCTTGAATTAAACCCCACAGACTTAAATACTTGCCTATTAGCAGCAATACTTCCTTGCTTTGCAAATTAGTTTAATTATGTTCAGGAAGACTTGTATAGGACAGCGTGTAAAATAAGTAACCCTGATCCTCCAAGAAGGGATGGAAGAATTTAACTGAATGCTCATTAAAAGCTAAACTTGATTTTACTCATCTTTACTCACGATGGCTTACTGAACACTTGGCATGAGTAAGGAAGCCTTAATTTTGCTTTCAGTTGATAAATGTTGTCATGTTTTGCCCATTCTTGATAAATGAAACATAAGGGTTTGGGTGAGATTTTAAAAATTCTAACATAGAGGTGACCATAAAGATGTTGGCAAAAGAAGACACTTCTGTAGCTTCCATATCAAATCTCTTCCATCTCAAGATCTTTAGTTGCAAGAGAACTGTTAGATTTTCTGCCTTCCCCCCCGCCTGTTTTGTTTTGTTTTCCTGGGGAGGTACGCTTCTATTTGCAGGTTTTGAACATTAAAGTTGTTCTTAATGTGTGATGGTGCAAACTTAGATGCTTTAAAAAACCCTCAGTGGCATGTATGTGTGATGACTGACATACCATTTTGGCGCATTGTGTTTATTTTTCTGGTGTATGTAAGAATATCCAGGGGCAGGGTAGTAAAGTGATCCAGGAGGCATGCGGTATTTAACATAAGTATCTCCCCATGATTACAAAGAGAAGTGATGGAGAGGGTAGCAGGTGTTACCAAGAAGAAACATGGAGAGAGCTGGCTTCAACCAATATCCCACCCAACATCTCATCTGTACTAGAGAGCTTCAGGTTTTAATTCTCAAAGAGTTGTCGTAAGGGGATTTATTACCTTCCTGTCTGTTCATCTGTTTTTTCCTCCTGGCTAACATGAGAGCCTTGAAGGGAGGTGGCATTATTGCAGCTCCAGGAGTGCTTGAGAGGTAGCATCTGCACATGCTAGAAATGAAAACAAAAGACAATGCAGCACCACTACAAATGAGGTCTTGCCATCTGTGTTACACCTTCTTAAGTAAGGTTTAGATGATGCAATTTTTGAAGAGCACACTGGAGTAGATAATCAGGTGTAATCTCTTGCAGCAGATGCTGAAATGGCTCACGTTTTGCATTAGCTTTTAATTTTTGTCAGAGGGAGTGTGCTTGGGGGAATAAATCAGTGTGTTCCTGTGGTGTGTGTTACAGATCGCACTGAGAAGCATTCCACAATGCCAGACTCACCTGTGGATGTGAAGACACAATCCAGGCTGACGCCTCCAGCCATGCCACCTCCTCCCACTACCCAAGGAGCTCCAAGAACCAGTTCATTCACGCCCACAACGTGTAATTAGACTTATTTTCTTACTTTTCTTTAATAATTTTTCTATTCTTTATGTAAAAAAGGAAAATATGTGAAGGAAACGTGCATGATATGGTGGGAGCAGCATTTAGTTACACTGCAATAAAGTAAGCAAAACTAAGATTGCAACAGGTTAATGCATCTTTAAGGTATTAAAACATGCAGCTCAGAGTTGTGTTATTTTGTTGGTAACTTAGCCACAGTGTTAAAGAACAGTGAGCAATGCTTTCCATGTAGTTAATGCTCAAGTCAGTCCTTCTGTGAAAAGTACAGAAACCCTTCTCTTTTATGCCATTCTGTTGTTTAAAGGACCCTTTTTCCTTCTTTATAGAAACTTTTGGGGGTGGGGGTTGCTTATGTTTTTAAAGTGGAGGATAATGAAAAAAACAAACTTCATTCGATTTATGATTGAAGAATTCTGATTTAAATGCTGTATCATGTCTAGTTAATATTTATGTAAACCCCAAAATAAAGGCCTTTTATTGTTTTATCTAGAGATTTCTAATCTGTGACCACTTTACTTGGAGCTGAATCTCTCTCAGTTTATTGATGTAAACACACAAGAAACTCAACTAGTCTTGGTGGAATTACTCTGCATTCGTATCAGTGTAACTGAGATCTGAATCTGGCATGTTGTCTGGACTATTCTTTTCACAGCCATGAAATGATACACATTTCTTTTACCAAGATTTAGCTGCAAATTTTTTGGTCTCTTTTATACTGCCTTGTAATAGTATAAACATGAGAATGTGTTTACATTTCACATTTTAAATAAAACATTTTTAGAACCGTAGAATACATATGCCCAAACAGAATGAAGGCAGCATCTTCTGTTTGTCTTGCCTATGTCTGTTTAGTCCTTTTCTGTCTGCTAAATGCCTTATTTAAAATTCACCTCTATGCAGAAGTCCAGCTGGAGGCCCTTGTAGTACTTCTCTCAGAGAACCCTGTCCTAACGATTTACACTCAACTTAAACACTGAGGAGGATTTGTGCCAGCTATTTGTGTAAACTCAAATTTAACCCAGTGACCCTGATCCTGCGTAGATTTGTCTGTTTTGCTTAACTTCCAGCACCTGAATCATCCTAGGAGCTGCTTTGATCTAAAGTTACAATTGTTTCTAGGTTTTTGCATGGTGGATTTCTTAGAGATTAAGCTTTCAAATGTGATGACTTTGCATCAAGGTTTAGGGTTATCCTTGGCAATCATAAAAGGAATAGGGCAATGTTCTTCTTTAATCACTTTTATAATCCTGACTGTAAATCACAAGATTTCTGGATGTTTGTTTATGATTGGGTTCTGCACTTTGGAAAGGTGTGTGAACCATAGCTGGATTTTTGGGGCTGTTCATATAAAGACTATCTAAAAAAGTCTAGTTTTAATTGCCTTTTTTTTACCTTGTCAGATTTTGGAGTTTGTCTTTAGTGGTTCCAGCTTGTACAGTAAAGAATACTTCTGTTGGAGTGTCTGTTGCATTTATTATTGCTACAGTGGGAATGCCTGTAGGCCAGGAAGATCATACTTGTTTTCTGGTCAAGAATATGCTTATTTTCTTTGATTTAGACTATTAAAAACTCTTGACATATTCTAGTTTGAAATTTTAAATGCTAAATTCTGTTTTAATAATTGTGGTTTTGTTTGAGAAATTATGTAGATCTTTGGCAGTTGGCAAGTTCAAATGTTACAAAGAAGGAGAGAAAATTACTAATATGTAGTGGGCTATTAAAAAAAATGTTCTAGAGAAGCAGCATTTGGGGAGTATTTCTTTATTTCTTTTGTTGTGGGAGAAATTTTACCTTCCTTTCTCCTCATATCTATCCAAGGTAACGAACTCTACTGTTCCGTGCTTTTTTGATCATAGCCCCAAGACTCTCTGCTGAGAGCAGTCCCTTACCAGTGACTGAGTTGTTGGGTGCTGTCAGCCTAGGGGACACAGTCTTACTCTTCCCAATTCTCATTTACTAAGCTCATGATATGATGACTTTGGGCTATGCAAGTTCCTTGCAGTCACAGTGTATTTGTTTACTCAGACACCTCACTGTACGGCAGTGCTTGGAGCTACACGTGGAGCTGAACTTGCTGAGACCAGCTTCTCTCTAGTTTTTCCACTTTTTGTTCTCCCTAGCCCATGCAGCTAGAATAGGTAACCAAAAACTAGGGATAAAACACAAGCAGAAACTAGTTATCTATAGAAATAGATAGTTCTCAAAAAGAAATTGGCAAATTTCTCTAGGGCAGTGGCCACTGAGCATGGTGCTGGTTACTGCTGGGTGCAGTTGTGTGCTGTGTGTGCATTCGCTGTCATTTTGGCGAGTCAGACTCAAACAACAACTCAACAGAGTTTGTTTGACTGTTGCCGTTCCAAGTAGCCTGGGTGGAAAAGGATGTCCTCAGTTTGATTCTCTACTCTCTTGTGGAGTGTGGATGAGAATCAAACTGAAATGGCTGCCAAAAACTGTCTGTTGTCTTCAGTATGTCTGCATGAATCTCATTGCCATAAATTTTGAACACTTAGTACTTCAAACAGTCGTTCTCACAGCAACCTTGCAACAGGAGGGGAATGCTTTCTTATCCTTTCAGAGGTACAGTATTGGCACATGAAAACTGAGTGATTTGCTCATGGTCTTTGAGAATTCTTCAGAAGTCTAGTTTTATGCTCTAGCTGCAAGGCTTCAGGCCACAGTGAGCATGGCACCATTTGTACCTGCACAAACAACTTTGTGTGCTCCATATGCTAGCAGCTAGGAAATCTGTATCTGAAAAAAAATAACCTTCTCATTGGGTGGTGTAAGGTTAAAACGTGAAAGTCCTGTTTTATAAACACAGCTGTCAGTTGTGTGTACAAAACACAAGTAAAAATATTCAGAGATAAACTGAGGCTTCATGAAATATGTCTGCACATTTTTTTCTACCCCAAGGGGGAATTTTTTTGTCTTCAGTCATACATGCTCTCATGCTCTTTCCATTTCTCTCCTCTTTTTAAAACCCTCTTACAAAAGGGTGGTATTCAAATGATGCTTTCCAGGTGCAGGAGCTGCTGTTACTTCCAATCCATACATGGTTCAGTACCAGTTACTGGGAAAGATATATAAACTGCAGAGTGTTGCTCTGTCAAAAGGCTAATTATCTTTGATTGTGCAACTTAATTAATTTTGAGGAAAAGCATGGAAAACAAAAGCTGATGGATTTCCCTCTCTGTCTTTCTCTCTTCTCACACCCCTCTCTATTTTATCCTCCCTTCTCTTTTTCTTTCAGTAACCAATGGCACTAGCCATTCACCAACAGCATTAAATGGAGCTCCATCTCCTCCTAATGGCTTTAGCAATGGGCCATCCTCTTCTTCTTCCTCTTCTCTGGCTAACCAGCAGCTACCGCCAGCTTGTGGAGCTAGGCAACTCAGCAAACTGAAGAGATTTCTTACAACCTTACAGCAGTTTGGCAATGACATTTCACCAGAGATTGGGGAGAGAGTGCGTACCCTTGTGCTAGGACTTGTGGTAAGCAAACAACTAATGATACACTAATTGTGATACTTTTCCCTCCTTTTCCCTCTTTGTGCTTGACATGTGTATTATATTAAAGAGTGGGTCACAAACGCTGCATATATCATACTTTAAGGATACCAAACGTGAGAATGAAGCACTGGCTCTTGCTGCTGGAGCTAACTTGCAACTTCTCTGTCTTCCCATAAATGACAGCTATTCCCAGTCAGATATAGGCTTGACTTTTTTGCCGGTATATATTCTGTTGTAATGATGTGAAAGGGTTTTCATTCTATACTGGCAGCACCCCTAATATAGACATCCTTGAAATATATAATGTAGTAAAATATGGTTTGGCTTGCCTTCCTAGTTGGCTGGGAAAAGGAGAGTGCCCTACATATGTAGTGGCAGAATACTGGTTAAAAAGATGAATAAGCTGAATGTATGTTTGGACTGTGGTTACACAGTGGAAAACCTTTTCTCAGTATTCATTGAACCCAACAAGCAGGGACCTGATGGTGCATTACTGCTACTTAAGTCACCCTATCTATAAGGTTATCTCTACGTGATTGTATGGCTGAATGAAAATTTCAGCTTTTTCGTACCTACTCTGTCAAGTTGGGCTGCTGTTTTACAGGCAAATTGTTGTGAATCTGGCCCAGGATTCTTTCTATTTACAGAAAAGTCCTCTCTCCACCAGACATTGTTGTCTCCCATGTATCTCGCCCAGCAGTATTTGGACATACCAGGAAAAATGATGTTGTGGTGCTCTAATTTACGTATGTTCTGAGCAACTACAGTTGCCACTGACTTCATTTGGAGCAAAGACCGCCAGTGCTGTTGAGTACTAGGGCTCAGGTGTTCTCCACTTGTATCTTCACAAAACCTGTGT